>VMTU01000295.1:0-109676 GCA_016759055.1 Paramecium bursaria
TATGTAAGGAGATGACATATTAAAACTTCATTCTAGTATTTAGGGATGTTTTAAATATTTGGATGAAAGAATATATAAAGCAGTAAACAGCCAGCCAATTAGTCACACAGTTATTGTAGAAAGAGACAATAAGAAATTGTAAGAAGAATCTTAATTCACATTAGATTGGATGAAAGGAATAGTTTGATGGAGTCAGTTGAGCAAATAAGGAATGATTATGATAAGGTCTGTGGGAAGTATATGGAGTTACATAAAAAATACTAGAATGAATTGAAGAAGACTGAAATGTTGAAATAGGAAGTGGATACATAATAAGAATTGCTTAAACAATATAAATTGGCATTAATAAGGGATAGGGTAACAGATTTGCCTGTTCCAGATTACAATATATACAAAGGAGTGAAGTGTTATATAAAAAATAATGAATCATCTTTTAGTTTATTCTTAGGAACTATTTTACATTAAGTTAAACATGAGAAAATGATCAATCTAGAAAACTTGTTAACACAGATTGATAAATATTATAAATAACCAAAGGTGAAGATAAGTCCATAAAAGTTATCAATAACTTAGAGTAATGAAGAAAGGCTGCCTCGAATTTAAAATTAAAAAGTAGAAAAGATTAAATATAAATTAAAACCCATACGGAACGAATCATTATAATTAAAGGCCATATCTATTGAAAGAGGAGAACGATCCCGATCCTTTTATTGATATTTTGTATCATTTTGATGTCTCATTTTTGTTTGATTATATTTTATTTAAATAAATTTACAAATAATATGGGTAGTTGCATGAATAAGACTGCCGTCATAAACGAGGCTAAGTAAAAATTAATATATATTCGAAAAACATAGAATTAAGATAGAAAAATATACGCCTTATAGATTCCCTAAGCCTGATTTACCTCCTGAACCACCTAAAAAAGATGTCATTCATAATGATACTATTGCAGAAAATGCAGTACCACATTTCAAGGATAAGCCAGAATAGGAATATGAAAAAACTCTAGCCAAAGTTCAATAAGCGTAATTATTAAATGCTATTAAGTTAAGAAGTAATGGTCCTGTTTGAGGATGAAAAATTTCCACCCATTAAATCCAGTTTATCTAAAGATGCCACATTCATGTCTAAAAAAGACATAACATGGAAACGACCACATTAATTCATGTAGAAGGATTTGATTAAACTATTTGATGTAAGTTTAGTGTATATTGATAGAACATTGAACCAATGGATATTAAATAGGGAGAGTTAGGGGATTGCTATTTGTTGAGTTCTATTGCAGCCTTAGCAGAATTGCCCAAACAGATTGAAAGATTGTTTATTACAAAGACTTATTAGGAGAATGGTATTTCAAATAATCTAACTTAAAGGATGTTATGGTTTGGTGATGTGCATTGATGGATAAATGAAATAGATAGTTGTAGATGATTAATTTCCATGTTTGACATAAGGTGGCCCAGTATTTTCGAAAACAAATGGAAACGAGTTGTGGGTTCTACTAATTGAGAAGGCATATGCCAAAATCTTTGGGTCCTATCATAAAATTGAATCAGGATTGTCTGGAAATGCCATGAAAGACCTGACTGGTGCTCCATGTGAATATTTTATCAGAAAGGCTGAATCAGAAGCAGAGGCAAAGAGGTGTTGGGAATTTATAGATAAGTTTGTCAAAAAGGATTACATTCAAACTGCATCGTCAGAGTAAGACGCTGGTGGAATGGAATATTAGAAAAACAATGGAATAGTATCAAGTCACTGTTATGCAATATTGGATGCAAGAGAAGTGGTCGATAGCCAAGGGAAACCAGATAAAATATATTAGATAAGAAATGTAAATATTAAATATAAATACTAGCCTTGGGGAAGAAAAGAGTGGGAAGGTAATTGGAGTGATAAATCTGATAAGTGGACACCTGAGTTGAGATAACAGTTAAATCAGGTAGTTTAAGATGATGGGTTATTTTGGATAAGTTATCTTGATTTCATCAATGAATTTAGTTAAGTCTGTGTATGCAAGTTAAATCCTAATTATTGTTTTACAAACATATGTGTTTCAGAATAGAAGGAGTTATTGACTACAAGAGTCATTATTATGAGAGTGTATGAGAAATCTCATGGATTCATCTCGTTATCATAAAAGGATAAAAAGCATTTTGAATTAAATCACAAATATTCATTAGCTCGAATGATAATAGGAAGGATTGAGCCAACCACAAATATGGCTACCACATATTCTGGCTCTAAGATGGATAATGAAAGAGATTTGGTTGTGGAAGGTACCTTTGAGGCTGGTGATTATGCGGTCTATATTGAGGTTGATTGGAATGATGGATAAGATTACGATAGATATTTATCTTTATAATCATATTCATAAAACGCTGTATAATTTAGTGAACAATAATTCTCACCTCAAGATATAAATCAAATATTGGATGGATTAATAAGACTTCATGAGGTGTTTACAGAGGAAGAGAAAGTAAAAGATTATGGAAGAAATATAAAAAGAATAACAGGTAATGTCGCAGGCTATTTATATTATACATATGTGAATAAAAATGCCAAGGATACTCTTAAAGAAGAAGTTACTTTTAAAAACAGGAAAGCAATCGAGATATGCCCACCCTATCCTGCAGGAGATAAGTTTGAGGTTGAAGTTAAACCAAATGATGTTGTGTTTGTGAAATTGAGAGTGACGAAGGAATAAGGAGGTATGTTTGGATATAGTGTTGCTGTTTAGAGTCTGTTCATAGAAGTCTTCACAGATGATCAATTAAGTAAGATTTGTGCAGAGAATCCAACAAAGAGAGCCTAAAGGGATTTGGGAAATGGAGTATTTATTAATATTAAATTCATAGCCAATTGATGTTCATGTCAATTCCTTCACTTATTCATCAGGTGTCGCCTTCTTATACATAAATCAAACAAATTAGACTTTCAGAGAAGAGATTTCTTTCTAATTGAATAATTTGTCGACTGATAACTATTCACCCGAACGACCTATCGTTGTTAATGTGCCACCATAGAAGGCTTAATTGATCAGTTTAAGAGTTATTGATAGTTCTAAGCCATTCAGTTATAAGATGTAGTCATAAAGTTTCTTAGTTTGAAAATATAAACAAATAAAAATAAAATATAATAACGTGGATTAATTATTTATATATCAAAAATTAAATAATGGATCATATTATTGACGAATTCCCTCTCTAAGAGCTTTTGTATCACGATGAGTATCAAATTATAAATATAAATAAGACCCCTCACTGCAGATATTGTGTTTGCTCAAGATTCAGTCAAAGAAGGACCTGTATAAAGAGGAGTACAAGGAAAAGATGATATCTATGATGAATATGATTAATGCGTTCAGTTGATGAAAAATAAGAGGGATATCACAGAATTTCAGGATCCCAAATTCCCAGCTCAGATAATTCCAAGTATTGCTGATGCAGATTAAAAACCCTATATTGAAAATCTCAAGAGAAGTGTCGAGAAGAGAGGAAATAAGTCAATTCAATGGAAGAGACCAACAGAATTCATGCAAGGCGACATAAAATTATTTGATGTAACATACTTTTTAAATGATTAGAATATCGAACCTAATGACATTAAATAACAATTACTAGGAGATTGCTATCTTCTAGGATCAGTCTCAGCCTTAGCTGAAATCCCTTACTACATAGAAAGAATTTTTATCAACAAATAGTTTTCATAAAATGGTATATTAATCCATAAAAATTTAGGTTTATATGGATTGAAATTTGTTCATAATGGAATGAATAAGTAAGTCGCTCTTGATGACTATATACCTTGTGGTGATAATGAAGGACCAATTTTTTCCAAGAATTCGGGTACTGAATTGTGGGTATTGTTAATCGAGAAAGCATACGCTAAGTTGTATGGAAATTACAAGAAGATTGTAAGTGGAATGCCGGGTGAAGCTATCAGTGATTTAACTGGAGCTCCATATGAATATATTACTAAAAAGGCAAATGAATAAGGACTAGATCCAGTCAAGACATGGGAATTCCTCTAAAAACATGAGAAAGCTGAGCATATTATTACAGCTGGAAGTTTCGCTGATGCTAGAGGAGATGCTCACAAAAATGACAAGGGAGTCTACGCTGGCCATTGTTACTCAATATTAGATAATAGAGAGGTTGTGGGAAGTGATGGCAAACCAGATAAAATAGTCAAATTAAGAAATGTAATAAATTAATTCATATTTTAATAGCCTTGGGGAACAGGAGAATGGAAAGGTGATTGGAGTGATAATTCTGATAAGTGGACAGCATAAACAAAAAAAGAAGTATAATTCTCAGATGCCGATGATGGTATATTCTGGATGAGTTTGAATGATATGGTTTAAAATTATAGTTCTGTTTATGCTAATTTAGTTAATAGAAAATATGACTACTGGTCAATCAAATTATCAGATTAGAAAGTTGAGAAAACCATGAGAGCAGTAGCAATCTAAGTGCCACAAAAAGTACATGGATATCTTACGATCACTTTCAAAGAGAAAAGAATGTTTACAGATAGTCATTAGTATGGATTGGCAAGATTGTTATTGGCTAAATTAGATTAGACAAATAATATTGTTGATTATGTTGGAGCCACAAGCAGTTTTAGTTCATTCATAAAGAGGGACTAAAATATTGAAGTTAATTTAGAACCTGGAAATTATTTGGCATTTGCAGAGGCAGATTGGACCTAGTAATATGACAGACATCTTGTGGTTGGTTTTTATGGATCAGGAAAGATTACATTCACAGAGTAGAATTTTGATCAGGAAACTTATGAGAAAGAAATAAGTACTTTATTTAGATTGTTGGCATATAATCATCCAGATTTAGTAACATTATAAGAATAAGGATAATTCAAATAATTTAGGTCAAAATAATAGATAGGAGGTTATTAATTTGATATCTTTGAGAATAGAGGACAATAAAGCATCAATTTAAATCTTGGAACCAAATAATTATAATTAAATAAATAGGTAAGTCATGTAGAGAAGAAGAAGCAAAATTTAAAGAACCAATTTGATTAAGTTGGAGATTCTATCACTCTTGATGGTAATTCACCAAGTCCTATTGCACCTAAATAGTAACAAGGAGGTTAGTAGAGCACTGCTAGTGATGATTAGATAATATCAACAATCAAGGCCAAGGTTAGCCAATTCTAATCCATTAAAGTTGGTGATAAGGTAATAATTATTACTAATCTCCATAGAACACTGAAGTTAAGTGCGTGACGATTTAAGGGGAGGTTTGTGTGTTATTAGAGAACAAAAATCCATAACCTTTGAAATTTTCTATAAAATATCAAGATCCAAATTTGAGAGGTGTTAATTTTGATATCAACCAACCTGTTGCTTTAAATTTAGATTCTAATGGTTGTAAATTACTTAGAATCAAACAAAACGATACATCGAAGGCTCCAAATTTGAACTTTTAGATAGTGTCAAAATGAAATATTATTACATAAAAATAAATAATAAATGATATTATTTTTTATAAGTCTTGCTCATTCTTTGCAATTATGGTAAGCCTAAGAAGGATAATTGAAGGAATATGACTTCAAGATATATGAATTAAATATAACAGATCAAGAATAACTAGTAAATAAAACTTTGGTTGTAGTGTTAATGCCCACGATCGGTAAGCCTGATCTTGCTCTTAATTGTGATACGTAGGTATATTTAATTATTTATCATAAGCCAAAATTGATGGAATTTTTTGATTGGCAAGGGGAATCTGACTATTTTCAAGAAATTGCTATATCTTATAAAGAAAGATAATTGTTTAATTGTTCTGATAAATAATTTTATATCGGAATTTCCTCGGAAGCTGCTGCATCATTTCATATATATGCATATATAATCTAATATAGATTGCCTATGATATTTAATATGCCGATAAGTGGTGTGTTGGAATTGAACGATTTCAATTTATTTAGTTTACACCCCTAAAAGGATTATGAATAGATAAGTGTACAAGTGTTACATGGTAACCTAACCATGTATGTGAGATAGTGTGAGAGTGATAGTTGTAATTTAACAAAAGATGATTTAAATGCAACAGATCTAGTTAAGGATAAATAATATGTCAACTTTGTGCATAATAAGGATGAATGTTAAAATTGCTACTATTTGATAGGAATTAAATCTAGTGATCCATAAAAATATAGAATTGTAGCAAAACATAATTCAAGTCGAGGTATTTTGAGAGAAGGGTGGTTTGATACTCAAGTAATCCTAGATGGGGAATACAAATATTACGAGTTTGATATACCAGATAATTAGTATTTATTTAATAAAAATAGTAGAAGCATAGAAAAAATTATTTTCCTAACTACATTAGATTACGGATCCATTAAGATTCAGACATCACAACAAAACATGTATCCTAATTTGACAGATTTTGAATATCAAGATGATAGTTATATAGAATTGAATAAATTCTAGAATAAGATATACATAAGTATTTATGGAGTTGAATAATCATATTACATAATATACGTAGCTGTTAAGAGATCTTTGAAGTTAAGCTAAACCAATTTTATATAATTGCAATCAGGTAAGTAATAAAACTTTACTTAAAATGAAGAATTTTCATTTTTTAAATTTTAAGTTGATAATGAAAAGAAATAAAATATCACTATCACTTTGACACCTATTAAGGGAGAATTTTTATTCTATGTTATTGGAAGTAAGAATGAGTCTGATGAAATCCCAGATAGTTATACAGCATAGTGGGAAGGTGTGAGATCAATTATTATTAATTATGATGTAGAAAATTAATATGAAAATTATTATATTACTGTAGAAAAGTTGTCAAATGATAGTGGGATATTTAAAATATAATATATTGTAACAGATACTCTATAGTTTGCTAACATAGGAGATTAAATTATAGACACTGTCTATCCTAATCAATATAATTATTATAAGATACCTATGGTTGCTGAAAATTTAACAATCACCAAAAATATTTATTCCCATAGTGATATAGAGAGTCTATAGATATATATATCTTTGAATTAGGATAATCTTAGGCCTAATGCCAAAAATTATACATATTATTTTAATAGTAAATCAATAGAGCTATCAGGATAAGATTTGTTTTGTGACAAAAACCTAATTTATCATGTAATATAATTTATTATTCTTAGATAGCCTAACATATATGCTATATTTATATATCAGTAACATCGAATGAAACAGTATTCTACAGTCTTTAATCATTTTTAGAGAACACTGTCATATAGTTGTTTGAAGGCTATCCAATACATTTGCCTTTAGGAAATTATTCATTCTTTTACAACCTTGTTGGAAAGGAAATCCAAGTTTATGCAAGATCTCACGGCGGTGATCTCAATATGACTGCATGGTATGGAACAGAGTAAAATAAGACACAAGTATTTTCTGGTAGAAATGATTGGTTCTCATCATAAGAACTAACTATTCCATAATCGAATGAGCCCCGTTTAAATATTGAAGTAGTCACAAATGGGACTAAATCAGAATATTCTTATTTACTTGTAGGAATATATCAAGAAGTATAATTCTTATCTGAATCAATACCAATAAAAGGGTAATTAGATGAGGGGTAGATTAATTATTATTCAATAAAAGTAACGTAGAACAATACTATCTTAATATCATTAAATACTTTTTCTGGAAGTGGGTATATTGTTGCTGATAAAGGTCTAGATACAAGACCAACATTCCACAAAAGCACATATATTAGTTATGGCTATTATCATGATCATATCTACATTGATAACGAGATATCTGATACTATAGGTGATTATATTATAGGTGTATAATGTTTCTAAGATTGCATTTACTAAATAGTGTATACCTCAGGCAAGTTTTAGATGTTTCATTTGTTGTAAGATCATTAGTTTGATCATTATTTCTACCCCAATCAACCTGTGTACTTTGTTATAGATTAATTGAGGAATCAAACTCTGAAATTACTAATAAACATGATAGATGGATAAGTATTAGTCAATATGAAAGAATTTAATAATACTCATTTTGAGTAAGTAATTAATGATACAAAAGTAATATAGAAAACAATAATAAACAGAGATACTAAGTTTATTTTAAATTAGACTAATCAATCAATATTGGTTGAGATAATAGCATAAAATTAGATAGCCCATTCGGTAGTGGAACTTGTTAGTCTTAAGAATCCGATGTTATTGAAAGATAGTCTATCTTGGAGGGATCAATTGGATGCTGACTAATCTTCATTATATTATGCGTTTACAAAAGATTCTCTCCAATTATAGATGAATGTATATTTAGGGGAGATTAGGATGTTAATTAAATAGGGAGTGCAATAATTTCATGATGATGAAGCAGACTTTAGTTACAGAATAAGTTCAAATCAGTTAGTTAAAGTAGATGACAAAATTAAATCGGATATGCACATAATAAAAATTATAGGAATATAGGCTAATAATGTTTATACTATTTAGGCTATTAGATAAATAAATAAAATTCCTTTAAATTATGGATATCCTATTGTTGGTCATGCTTATAAGGATAATATAACATACACATTCGAATCTAATTAGAATTAAAATGAATTGATTACACTGATGATCCATTTATTGAACTGTAATGAAACATGTATTAGCGTTGAAGTAAATCACACGAATGAAACATTTCCAATATATAATATCGAGAAGAGTGAAAATTTACTTATATATTAGTTATATACTGTTTAAGGTGTATATTCAATTAATATCATACCTAATCATTCAGTAAGCTATCAGATTGTAGTCAATGCCAACTAAACATATTATTTTTTAGAAAATATGTTATGGCAAATCTAATAGTCATAGAGCAAATAAAATACCTTTGAATTGTTTGTTGAGGAAAAGACATAGTTCTAATTAAAGGCATTCACATGTGGTGGAACATTTTTAGTGTAAGCAACTAAAGATATCAAAAATGCAGACAAATCCTTGTTTGAAATATAATTCCAATTAACACCATAATAATTAGTTTAAAAAGTCTTGTTGTTAGATCCTGGAATATACTACTTTGTATTTAAAGGTGTGAGAATGCCCTATGTCAGTTCATACTAAAGAATTATGATTAAAGGATAATTTCTGAATCTTACCGAAAGATCTCCCTAGGAGAATTATAAAATAAGATAGAATGGAATTATCACCCATACTTTCATTGACAAATAGATAAGTATAAGGGTTCCAACTATTGAAAGAATGAATAATTAAGATAATGTAACAAAAATACAAATTATCATCAACTTAAATAATAATCCAGATAATGTATTGTTATGTGAAAATGAGGCATTAAATGAAACTTTAATCTAATCAGATCATACTATAATATATGATCAAGATAATTACTAGTACCCAATTTATGCATTCATGAAAAATTATAATCATTCCTTCAAATATATACATGCAATCGCTAATGTTTATATAGATGATGTAAATTAAGCAACATATTTATATCAGTCATCTTAAATTATAGACGTATCGGGCACTGATAATGATTGGTTAAGAATACTTATTATAGTGTTCATAATTTTGTTAATAATTTTGGCAACTTATTTCATACTTCGCCTTTAATATGCAAGATACAAGAAGAACGAGAACAAACCTGATGCATAAATTGAAATGAATTATTAAGTATTTCGATGATAATTCTGATATTTGTATTTATAAATTAAATTTAATTTTTAAATGAAATTTAAGCCGTAAGTCAAGAAATTCTCCATAATCGTAGTCTTAACTTATTTAGTGTATTATGCCATAGATCTAATCTCAAATTACACACAGAATGTAAGAGATTTGTAAATTATGTCTAGTTCTAATACTTAAAATTAGCAATATTTTTAGTATTCATTAGTAGATTGTCACAGTTACCTATTACAAGATCTATATCAAAATTTACAGGAATTGTTGCATCACTAACCATTCCAAGGATATTAAGGTATTAGAAGAATAAAATTTTATAAGAAAGCCATTATTTTCCATATTCTGTGAAATCTATGGAGTGAGGAGATAAGATTTAATTTAACCTTTAGAATCTTATTAAAGCTTTAATGCTTTTTTTACTAGAAAGATTAAACCAAGAAAAATAGAGAAAGGAATAATATCACCATGTGACTCAAAAATCTTATCAATAAGCAAAGTTCTCAGTAATGAGTGCTTGCTTGTGAAAAAGGTAAATTACAACATCGGGCAATTCCTAACAGGTCAAAAAGGAGTTGATCTAGATCTTTCTAAGAAGCGTCATCATGCAAATACATAAATTTATTCCTGCATCCTTTATTTAGCTCCAGGAGATTATCACAGATATCATTCGCCTGTGGACTTTGTTGCTAAGAGCAGACTACACATTCCAGGAAAGTTAGCGCCAGTTAAAGAATCAAATTTAATATCTGTAAACAATTAAATTTTACAATATTCTAGGGCCTCTATGAAGGCAACGAGAGAGTTGTTTTAGAGGGAGAATGGGAATAAGGGTTTATGTACATCACATTTGTTGGTGCTACCAATGTCGGATCTATGACAGTTAATTTTGATGAGGAACTATAAACTAATTAGGAAATGAATATTTCATTCAAGGATTATTCTAGTATTCAAGCGAAATAACCTTACGAACAGAAACAAAATGGAGTGCTTATAAAGAAAGGTGAAGAGATTGGTCGATTTAATATGGGGTCAACTGTGGTATTAATATTAGAAGGAAATATTGACTGGGTGGCACGTTCAGGGCAAAAAGTTAAGTTTGGCCAAAATATTGGTTTGTGAAAAATAAATATTATTATGAATTAAAATATTGAGAAGAAAAAGAGATGTAGAGCTTTAAAAAAGGGATAGGATTCTATACCAGCATTTCTACTCAAAACCTACGATATTTTAGAAGTATGAATGATATAAACATATAAACCAAAAAAAGAACCCAGCAAATTCAGATATTGTTTCATGGAATGAAGAAGGAGATGCCTTTATAGTCAAGAAAGTAAATGATTTTTCTGAGATCATACTACCGAAATCATTCAAGCACAATAATTTTGCATCATTTGTCAGATAGTTAAACATGTATGATTTTCATAAATCACGCCATGATAATAATGATAATGAATTTAAACATAAATTGTTCAGAAGAGGATAAAGGTATAATATAATATATATCTTTTATTTTATTTTACATAGAGAACTATTATCAAAGATAAAGAGAAAGACAAATGATCAAGTTCCTAATTAATTGAGTTTAGTGAAAAATGAAGTTGCTGTACATGACACTAATGATGTAAATATTTTATTATAAACAAGCTATCATCACAAATGGCCTTATTATCAAATAAGTAGAGTGAGCTCGAGAAGCTAATTAAGATTATTATCAAGTAGAATGAAAAATTTTAAAAGGAAAATAAGTATCTCTGGAATGAATTGATGAAGAACAAATAAAAAGGGGATTAATAGTAGGAGAGATTGCTAATGGCATTTTTATAATCTTTTGTTGCTCCACAGAAGTAGGGTAAAAAGATGCTTATGTTGAAATCTGACCCTGAAGAGCCTTATATAGAGATGAAAAAATTAAAAAACATATTCCAGGGCGAGGATAAAATGGGTAATTTGGATTAAACATTGGAGGGTTTTACAAAACAATAGTTATTGCAGGGTTTGGTCCATGCATTGAATTGCTAGTCGATAGAAACGAAAAAAAAGAGAAAAATTACAGATGATGATATTAGTGTGAGTGAGGAATATGAATACCCTTAGAAAAAATTTCAATAAGAGATAACTAATCACGAATATTATTAGCCATAAGAATTTCCTTTAGAATTATACTCTCTAGAGGAATAATATCCTTTAAACGTAAGAAGAGATTCAGAATATGACTATGAGGGACAATTTGGATAGATGCCTCCACCCTTTACAAGTGGAGACAATGCTAGATGATTTTTTTTTTATATACAAAACCAAAATATCAAATCTTTTCATACGATACCATTTATTTAAACATTTATGAGCTTTCCTTAACAAGACTACATGGCTATGTTACGTGCCCGTATGGCGAATCAGTACATTATGCCACAATAGTATCAACAGTACACCTTCCAATAAATGCCTCGTCCTCCTTAAACTACTTAACCATACTTATATCCATAGTATGTTATCCCTTACCAGTACCCCTACAACCCTTATATGATGATGCAACAGTTTGCATAGCAACCAATACCTTAGGTACCTGTTTAGACTCCTCCTCCTCAAGTGCCTGCACCCTAATAGGCCTAATAGCCACCTAAGCCTAATTTAGAAAATAAACACATTCATGTTGATGGAACAAGAGTATGGCTAAATGTAAAGATGATTAAAGAATTACCTGATGTATCGTCATCTGAGGAGGATATCTTGGATTATGATGAAGAAAAGAAAAGAGCAGTGAATATATAAGCAATTGCCATTAAGAAAATTCCTCATCAGTTCTAAAGAACCTAGAAGCATATCAAGAGATAAATATCAACCAGGAATGTTTAAGTGCAAGAAGAACCTCCTTAACCCGTTTACTCGCTGTTCACGAAGAATAATGGCTATATAAGAGTCGGAAAAGGTTATTAGTGTGAAATTCTAAACAAACCAATATCTAAATCATTTGCGAGAAAGAAATTAAATTTTTTACGTATCTGGAATCATAGTAGATCTGCATAATGTAATATATTATTTATATAAAAAGATATGTAAATAAAAGATTTGTTAGGAGTATCACATAATGATGTTGTTAGAATATTGGCATAATATAGGGATATTAACTAATTAATACAGAGAATATAATCTAAGTGTCCCTAACTAACACAAGAAATCAAAACCTTACTAAAGAAACAACAATAGTGATTTCTATTTTTTTCTCTTAAAGCAAAAATATTTTATATAATTTAATTTATTCATAATAATTTATGTCTAAAGCTCCGAGATAAAAAGTAGGATAATGTGAATTATGTTAGAAATCATTTGGAATGTAAGATCAATTGCAATTATAAAAGGTTACAAGTTTAGCATTAGTGTAAAAGATGCAAAAGAGCCATTTGCCATGATTGTGGAAACTAAAAATCAAAGGTAATATCAAACAAATAATATAGATTGTTAATTTTGATTTGAAAACAGTTCACAGGATATGCAAGGTCTGTGCAGAAGAGTAGAAATAACTATAAGATCTGCTCCAAAAGGAAGGATTGGTCTTCAATTAGAATTCTGTATCATCTCGAACCATACTAAATAAAATTTCGCCTGGGTATTATATAGAGTAATTGTAGAATTTTATAATCAGCAATTGACGAAGAATACTTCTGGTATTTAAATGAGAGCAAGACCAAGATAGACAAACAAGTTCTCACAGCAATACCACAAATGGTGTAAGAGGTAAAGTTCATATCCTATCAAAGGTAAGAAATGCCTACAATTTCTCCATGTTTGAGTTGGATTTCTATCTTACATCACAGTTATAGCCTAATACTGTCGGAGCATTTGTATCAAGCATCATACAAGTTCTATTAGTAAAGTATCCAAAGATGAGAATAACACAAGTAAAGATTATATACAATAAACATAGAGAATCATCAGTCTAATTTTGTTTTTGTTATATTTTAATTCATAACCTAATGTTTTCTTCATTATCAGTTACTTGTGGGATGATTAGTAACTTAATGTCAAATTCTCAGAAGAACAATAAAATAGTGAAATAGAATAACTGTTGGATGTGATTAAGAAGAACTTTCTTATAGAGGCATGCGATATTATATTCTATAGAAAATATTGCGAAAACTATGGATGTTAGATCTTATTCAATTACTATATCAATTATTTGAACTTCCCTGCAACATTTTTCTTATTTAACCATTTAATTTAATATGGTGTATATGACTTTGAAAGAGCTATAGCTTTTATAGGTAACTCAAATATAAAAGAAATTAAATCGAGAGGTTAGGATCAAGAATATTTATTAAATTACTTTTGCAAGAATGTCTAATTATCTTAAATAAAAGATTATTTAATAAAATAGGAAAGATCAAGAGTTTAATCCAAGAGGGATGTTCACTCTAAAAGTGATGACTGTTTTTAATAATTAACAGAAAAATTAGATCATTAAGGTGATTTGAGAAGTGTGTTATAAATATTAGACGATTGCATAAATAAAGGACTACCTTTAAATAATTAACATAGAGGATTCATTGCTAGATTACCACACCGATATTAAATAATTCTAAGTGAATTAATTGGAACTAGACCACATAAATTAAGTGCTGTCAAGGAAGTTTAAATGATAGAAGATAATGATGACACAAAACATGATACAGGATCTGAAGCATCGTATGTCAATGATTAATATAAGTTATTATTAGAAGAAATCACTCGATTAAAGGCATAATTAAAATAGTAAAGAGAGGAGAGGAATTAGGATATGAGGGATTTAGAGGAAGTATTTAATTAATAAGAAGAAATAAAAAGGAAATTGGAGATAAATATTAATTAAGATTTCGACAGTGAGCGATTTATTTAGAATGATGATTTATATGTTTAATAATTAGAATTCGATCTAAATAACATGAAATAATAGTTAGAAAAATCTTAATTAGCTATTCAAGTGTTATAGAAAGAAAATATTAACTTGGTTACATAAATTGAATAGTAATAACTGCAAATTGAATAATAATAGTTAGAGATGTAAATTTAAACTTAGTTATTATAAGAAATTCATAAATAATCAACTACAGACACAAGTGTTGATGTAGATCATAATGAGATAGTAAAACAGAATGAGTTGATCTTACAATTATAGAAGTAGTTAGATGATTAAAAAATATTTTACGAAAATAAACTTCAATAAACAGGCATTAAGTAATAAAAAGCCATAGAGAAATTAATGAATGATATTATGGGAAAGTAAACATAGCCTTAATAAGAAAAAGTTGTTGTAATAGAAAATAAACCTAAATCACAAACAATAACCAAAAATGATGAGATTAAGGCAGTTTAATAGAGGTAAAGAATCGAAACTATGTAACCCGTTTAAACTATATAACCGATTTAGACGTAATAGGACAAAAAGGAATAATCGAAACCAGAATCTAAAGAATGCATAATATTCTGATATTTATTTAAAAATATATTATTGTTTATTTAATTTTTAAATATTTTTGATTGTATAAGTTTTTAGAGCTTACAATTCATATTTATATTTTATAATTATATTTATATATATATTTTTTTTTTTATAATTTTTGTTTATATGTTTTATGTATATATCATTTGCCGACCCACCCACCCTTATTCTAATCATTCAAGATCTCATTATAGCGACTTTTAAACCTATTCTTAAGGAGTCGGCTAGAGATTGAACAATTAGAGAACAGCCTACTCATTGCCATCGTACATGGCTAAGAGTTTCAAGGCTTGCTTCTTCCTCTTAAGACCACTCTACTTCAAGGTCTTCAGTTTCCACTTGAGATTGTCTTTTCTTGCCAAGAAATCTGGATTCTTCTTGACTGTCTCATACTTAACCTTCTTAATCTTTCTACTTGATTCAAGTAACTTGACAAGAACTTCTTCTAAATCACCTTTGTTCTTCTTCAGCAACTTGAAGTTCTTCTTAGCATCAACAAATCCTAACTCCTTCAACTTGTCATTCTAAACTTAGAAGCCATGTTTTAAAATCAATTCATCAAAGTTCTTTTCTTTGTGATCGTGGCTATGGCTTCTTGATCGCTTTCTCCCATGCTTATGTCCACCTCTGTGAGGATGCCCAAATTGTCCTTACTACTCATCACGATCCTTACTGTGGCTTTTAGAGTATCCTCTACCATTTCTGTAGCCACCTCTTCCATGTCTACCATGTTTGCGTCCACCTTCTTCTTAGGTCTTCTCATCACAATGTCTTTAGCCTTTCTCTAACAAGAAGCCTTCTACCTTCTGTAAGTCACCTTAAAATCTAAGTAGAAGCTTTAAATTTCTTTCTGGTTTATTGTAGCCCTATTTGGCTAAAGCTTCATGGTGGTTGAGATATCCTAATTTATCAAGAGCTTAGAGGAAGTTTTCATCGTTTTTCTTGTGCTCTGCCTCCTTTTATTGATATTTCTCAACGACCAATTAAACATCGGAATTAAACTTCTCTAATAACCGAAGGTTCTTCCATGGTTTGTCGTAGCCTAGTGATACTAGCTGCTGATGTTATTAGAGAAGTCCTTTGGCTTCAATTTTTTCAAGAATTCTATTCATAGTAAAATAATAAATGTTGAAAAAAATGATTTATATAATGCCCCCATCTAATAAATTCTGATCAGGGTCACATTTTGTGTGCATATTCCATATAATCAAATATATTTATATATTTCAGCAATCAAAGTATTTGTTATTCCCAATAATTTTAAATCAGATGGCATTCTTATGTTAAAAATTTATATCTATTTCAATTTTGGAACATTTTTCAGATCCAACATTTTCTTCAATTCTTGGGGATTCTTAGATTAAAAAGTTTATAAATCAAGTTCAGGTGCTAATTGCTTTGCTTCTTCATTTGTTAGTTAGATTTAAGAAATCATAAATACTAAAAATTTAATTTATGAAATTAGCAGCTTTTGCCTTTTCTGCTTTTGCCTCATAAAAAGTTTATGCACTTTAATATCCCTTAAAAGACAGATTGACTCATTTGAAGGAGATAAAGGCAAACCATTATGATGTGATAATTATAGGTGGTGGAGCGACTGGAGCTGGTGTTGCATTGGAATGTGCCACTAGAGGATTGAAATCTGTTGTTTTGGAGGCTAATGATTTTGGTTCAGGAGCATCCAGCAAATCAACTAAGTTGGTTCATGGTGGTGTTAGATATTTATAACAAGTGTTTGAATTGAAATAGAAAAATAGAAGAGAGAAGTTATAATTAGTTATAGATGCATTGAGGGAGAGATCATCCTTCTTAGATATGTGTTCATATTTAACCAGCGAGTTTCCAACTTTGATACCTTGCAATAACATATTTTAATTAGGTTACTATTATTTAGGATCTGTGATGTATTATTGGGTGTATAAATGGTATTCTGATAAGAACTCTTATTAGTTCAAAGGGCCTAGGATAGTTGGTAAATAGGAAATACAACTCAATTTTCCAATAGCTTAAAATGTGAAATATGGTGTAATATATTTTGATGGTCAGTTTAATGATTCCATGATGTGCAGAGATTTAATATTAACAACTACATTTAAAAGTATATTATTTAGCATATATAAGATACCAATTTCATAAATTATACTTCAATACAAAATTTGATCAAAGAAAATGACATAATAACTGGGGTTTAAGTTAAGGATTAAATTACAGGGGAATAGTATTAGGTTAAAGGAAAGGTTGTAGTGAATGCCACTGGTTGTTTCGCTGATAACATAAGATTGATGGATGATCCTAATAAGAAGGTATTATTTATTAATTTTATGTATTGTTTTCCTTAAAAAGAAACGAATTATTCCAGTAGCTGGCAGTCACATAGTAGTGCCATAAAAGTATGGCTCAAAATCGTGGGGTTTTCTGATACCTTAAACAGTTGATGGAAGAGTCTTATACATATTGCCATTCTAAGGAAATACAATCATAGGTACAACAGAAAAGCAGTTAACCGATCCTGAATTGGATCCAACAGTCACATAAGAAGAATATATTTGGCTTGTTAATCAATATTGCAATCAATTCTAAATTAATTCTGTTGAATTCATGAAGGATGTAAAATCAAAGTGGTGTGGTGTCAGACCTCTAGTATTAGAGGAAGGATCTGACTTTGATAGTACTAAGGAAGTTTCAAGAGGGCACATAATCGAGGTGTCAAAATCAGGTTTGATCTCTGTGATGGGGGGCAAATGGACAATATTCAGATAAATGGGTGAAGAAACAGTTGATAAAATTTATGACATTTTCCAATAGAGAGGTTATTAATTTGAAAAAGTAAAATCAAATACTAAGGGCTGTAGGTTATTAGGCTAAAATTAGGATTATTAGGACAGAAATACATTTGTGCTTGAAGTGTAAAAATTGAAATCAAAATATTAAATTCCAGAGATTTATGCCTAATATTATTTGAACACTTATGGTGGCAGATCTGTTGATGTAGTAGAATTTGTTAACTCTAAACCAGAATATAAAGTGTAGTTACATGAAAAGTTCCCTTATACTGTTGGTGAAGTTATTTACTAGATAAGATATGAGATGGCCTAAAAACCATAAGATGTCCTGCTAAGAAGAACCAGAATGGCATTTGTAGATCATGATTCAATATACTCATGCTACAATAAGATAGTTGACATAATGGTTGAAGAGTTCAAGTTGAAAGGTAAATAAGCAGAGCAGTTTAGAGTCGATAATTTTAAATATTTAAGAAGTTTAGAGTTTTGAGTTTTTGATATTATATCATAAAAATAATTTTACAATATCATGTATAATTTAAGGATGTAGTTCTAGCAATTCCTCCTTAACTTTTTAAATTACTTAATAATTATTATAATTCATACATGCATTTTCTGTTGTTGCTTTCTTAAATTAATATAAGCAGAAGTAGCACACAAATCCTTATATCAAAGGGAATATAATCAATAACATTAGGAATTCATTCTTTGTATTCTTAAATGGAGTGTCATCCAAATCTCCATATTATGATATCAATACAATCGTGCTGACCAAAGCAAATAAATAAGATAGAACAAGTAAATCTCTAATATTTTATGTTGATTACATGAATAACTTTTGTTTATTTTTCTCGATTTCTAATCAATGCCGAAATATCCTATCATAGATGCAAATATCTATATTTTATAGATTATAATACTTGCATTAAGTGAGCTAACACCAAAGACACCAAGGCACTGTATAAATTGCTTGGACATCTTAAATTTACTCCTTCTGCTTCAAAAATAATCGCATCCTAACATAATGCTATGTTTTCTCCTCCCTCTATATTCACATCGGAGTATATTTGAAATAACGCTATTCCAAAGTAAGTAGTATTGAATGCCCAAAAGATGTATTTTCTCCTGTCATAATTGAATTGTGCGTCAATCACTTTTTTTAATTCATTTTTTGGAATTCTCTCCATTATAATTAATATACATCATATATTTTAATCTGGTTTGATTCTCTCAAACTAATATAAAACAATTTTCTCCTATGTTTTAGTAAAATTATCCATGTTCTTCAGGAACAATCTTATCTTTTCTGTAAATGGTTTAACTAAGGATAAAGTTACCTTAATCAGGCCATCAAATGTTTTTGTCTAAATAGGACAACCACCTGGTTTATGTATATGACATATATCATTATAAACATTCACACATATAGTTAATCTACCAGATTGTATATTGTCTTCTTCAATCTAATAATTTTATTTATAAATACAGATGGGTCTAATGTTATATAAGTTTAATCTTTTTCGATTAAACAAAATGTAAAACTTAATGGTATATGATGTATACTTAATGGTACAAATCTTTTAGTATAATCAATATCGACACCAGATATTTGAGGTTTTCTAAAGTGTAATAATGATAATAAGGCGCACAAATAGCAAGTGTCTATTAAATTTCCATCGTTATTAATGAGTAGAACTTATACATCGATGGACCATACACTCTTTCCAGATTTTATACATAAGGATTCAGGATCTAATGCTCTATATATTAATTTAGTAAAAATATATTTATTTACTTCGAACCCTTAATTACCCTATCTATAAATTTCTCTATTTCCATACTTTATTTTTATGGATTTATGCCTAAAGTGTCCCTCAAAATAGATAGATCGATGTGAAATTTAAGAAATCCCTCCTATGGCCTAGAAGGATGTGGTGTTGCTATTGTGCAATTAGTTTAAGCAAAAATCTAATTTTCATTTATCAGATACCCTTGTTTCACCCCATTATAATTCTACAGATCCAGTTTCAGGAGGACCAAATAAACAATTTACATCTCTTATTTAAAATAGATCTCGACCATCTAGTCTTTTTCCTTCTTATATTGCTTGTAAAGTATATTCGGGATTCATTATTAAAATTATAAATATAATTAATATTATTAGTAATAATTTGATGAAAAGACCCTCTCAACCCAGATTATTTATTATCACTAATATAATTTGTTATATTTATATTCAATGTTTTCTAAATTTTGCTTTTATATAAATAAATCTTCCCTGAGCTTTTATGAGATTCGATCAAGTTGCAAATTTGCTCTCGGTTCCTTTAGATTATTTGAATACGGTTCATTTAAGTAATCTGCGTTATCATCTAATTTATAGTGATTATTGTATCCTGATTATCTAGATATTGTTTATTGGATATTATTTTATTATTTAGTTTAATCTAATTATGAGTCTTTAACTCTTGCAAGTAGAACTACAATTTTTTAATTAGCTTCTTAAAGCTTCTACTTAGCTAACTTATATTTTGTTTTTATTTTTTTGTTTTCGTACATGGTTTCTTCTTGTGTTTTATAATTAGCTTAATTTTCCTCTCTCTCCTTTAACAAAAGATCTTTTTCATAGAGTTTTCTTTCTCTCATGGATAACTCTTTATCCTTTTCCTCCATTCTTTATTTATTCTGTTCATATATTTCGGTATCATGCTTCAATTCTGTAATATCAGCCTACAAATCTTTGATTTTGAGCTATTATTTAACTTTTATGTTTCTTTCCTCCTTTATTTGTTCTTATAACTCCTTAATTCTACTTTCATAGACTTTATCATTTTCGTATTTTTCGCTCTTAGTTTGATTTATTATTTCTTATAGTTTTATGTTTAATTTTCTAATTTAATTTTATGAGAATACCTTTTTTATTCTTTTTCCTCTTCAAATAATGACATATATTCATTCAATCTTGTTGTAAGATCTCTAACTTCTTGATCATTTCCTTTAATTTATGAGATGTCCTTAACATTTTAATTAGGATTAGATCTCAGCATTTTAATAGTGTCCTCCATATTCTCAATCTCTTATAAATGTTTAAGCTTCTATAATCTTTCTTATTCTAATTCAGCAGTTAATAATTATATTGTGAGATCTTTATTTCTTTTTTCCTATTCTAGACTTTATCTATAATCTCGTAACTATGTATCCTTTTATTGCAAACTAATATAATAATTATTTCATACTTTTTTAATAATAGTTCTTTCTCTCTGAGCAAATCCCTAATTTACTCTTAATCCTTTTTGTTCAAACTATTTATTTCCTTCAATTATTTCATTTCAAGTCTCTCCTCACCTTAAGTTATTGCAAACTTCTCTTTCAATTACTGTATTTCATTGACATGAGTAGACTAAATCAAATTTATCCTATCCTATTATAATTTAAGTTAATGCTATAATTATTTTATATTATCTTAAAGTTGTTATATTTCGTCGTCCTTAATTTAAATTTCAATCTTGTGAGGTCCTTCTAGTTCATTTCTTAATTTTAACATAATCAAACCATTATCAGATGATTACAATTTATTTTGTAGTTATTCATTTTCATACGATTTCTTTTCAATTTCCTATTTAAGTCTTCTAATTTGATTATCATATGACAAATCCTCATTTAATTTCTACTGATTCAATTAGGTTAATTTTTTTTCCAATTTATTTTTGTCATCTTGATACGCATTTAACTACTACTTTTAGGATTGTATTATCTACTCCAACGTTAGTATTGTCTCTATTATTATAAATAATTATTACAATCCTTCTTGTCTATGGTTGCTTTTAATTTATCCATAATAACTGTTATAAGTAAAAATAATTATATAATATAAAATGAGGAAATTTTTAGAATAACTAAAAGGAAATATCATATATATAAATAAAAAAAAGAAAACTCATTAAGATTATTTTACAAATTGACTTTTTTATTTTATAAATAAGTCTTTTTTATTTTAAGCTTAAGATAATTAAGATTGCTATCTTAAAAACCCTTTAGTTTCTTTCGTATTATCAGATTTTCCTAAATTCTGTTTGACATCTTCGTCTTCAGCATCCTTTTATACAGAATGTTATGATTGTTCTTCTTGCGGTGAGGCTAACAAATCAGGCAAATCTGAAACTTCAATATTTGCATGTTTCTCGTCATCTTGTTCCCTTACCTTAGTTGGAAATTTGACAAATTTCTTTTCATCTATTAGTATAATCTGCTTATTTTTACCTTTCGATTTTTTATGTAAAGCTCCCTTCTTGGGTTGCTTCGTTGGATCATATTGGAATCTTGAAGGAACATCTAAATGACCCTCATCCTATTATTGTGCGCAACATTAGGCTGAACCCATTTTTAATATTTTATGTAATAATTATATGAAGAATATAAGCGATTCCAAATGGACTTAGAATTTGTATAGATGTTGGCAAATCCTCAATATTTGATATACTTAAGATAATATATAGATGATGATTGCTTCATTAACTACTTGAAATACTTATGTTACTTTAAGGATCCCAAATATTTCAAATACATTTAATACCCAATGAGCATTAAAATCTTAGATTGTTTATAAAATCCAGAATTTAGAATCATGATAAAGGATGATGTGTTTATTCAAAAATTAGAAGACTAAATTCACTTGTCATTTAGGTTTGTTAAAGAAATTTGATTCATATAATATTTACAAAAAATGTTTATTACAATGGGAGGTTTCGATCCACCGACCTTTGGATTATGAGACCAATGCGATAACCACTTCGCTACATTGTAAAACTAATAACTAAAATGTTTCTCTCAATCTGAGCCGAAATTCTAAACATATATTTTTTTGAATATAATCTAATATTTTATTTGACTGCACTTCAAAATATTCTTTAATAAATTCATAATGCATATATAATAGTTAAGAAGATCTTGATGCAAATTTAATAAAACATTTTCAAATAAAAAAAAAAAATATAGCAGAGAGTGGTTTCGATCCACCGACCTTTGAGTTATGAGCCCAACGCGATCCCACTTCGCCACCCTGCTATTGCTCGAATGTTATATTTAAGAAACATATATATATCATAATTTCAACCATTCTTAAATTATCCCAAATGTGATGTTTGGCTTGTCCTAATGCATCAATTAACCTGATTTCTATACCATTCTATATTCTAGCTTACCTGCCTTCTTAACTATACCTTCATTTTACCCTTATATAACTAAAATGTTATAATTTTTCTAAAAATTCATTTTCAAATAATAGTTTATATCATAAACCCATCTCATTGTTCCAGGAACATTTACAGTCATATCAAATTATGATTGATAGATTAAAATTCTTATCTGAGTAGTGCTTAATATTTATGCTAGGAGATCAGATTTAGTTATCATGTATTCAGATTCTAGTAATTCATATACTTATCTCGAATAACCTAGAAATTCTATTCCAAATTTATTATTAGTTTTATTTAAATAATCAACGACTTTCTATTCTTATTTTTTATGATAATTGATTGGTTCCATAATGTTGTACATTGACACCCCACTTTCTATTTCCATGTATTGAATTATTTCCTAGAATGCATCTTTTCCTAGATTATGAAAATCATTCAATGAGTTAACAGCTTTTCTCTCTAATATTTATCTTTCTTAATAATCAATTATTCCCATATGGAAACCAAAATTGCATAATTCTTATAATGTCGATTAAGGATTAATAAATGGATTAAGTAAACCCAATCCCAATAAATTAGAGTTCTAATTTTTATATATAGCTATATCAAGTGCATATTATGCTCCAATATCAGTAGTAAAAATATAGTAATCTTTTATATCTATTCTGCATTCAGAAAGCTTTTTCAACTAAATCAATATTTCATAAAAATCCTCTGTGTTGTTATCTATGCTTATGTTTTCCTTTTCAGTGTATCCGTATCCTGTTCCCACAGGCAAATCTAAAAATAACAAATTGGCAAATTTAGTCCATGAATGATAATTTTCTTACAATTCATCTTTATTTTTTACAAATATCTTAGGTCCTGCTTTAAATAGGAATTTATACCTATTTCCAAATAATTTGCAAATTAAGATGATTATCCTGGACCACCTCCAATATAAATGATTGTCTGAGATTGAGAAGCATCATAATATGTAAAACTTGCAAATCCATTTATCGCCTCAATCAAACCAAACACTTGATTGTCTTCTCCTTACTTACAATATTGTTCGTAACTAGATTCTAGCTATCTATCTTAGAGTTCTTATTCTTGGATTATAAGTCTTGCAACACATTAAATTATAAAAATTAGCATTAAAATAGTCCGTTAATATTTATGATTATTTATCCACACTATCAACAATATACACCTTCTCATTAACACGCCAGAAAGGTAATTGAGAATTACAGTTATGCTTTAACCGAATAAATTGGGAAGGGCTTTAGTAGTATTGTATATAAAGGGAGAAATGATGAAACTGGAGAAATTGTAGCAGTAAAGGTGATAGATAAAAAAGGCTTAAAGACATAACTACATTATTCGTTACTTAAGTCAGAAATTGAAGCATTAAGCTCCATTTAATCATAAAATGTCATGAAACTATTCAAAGTTTATTACACAGAAAATAATACCTACCTCATTACAGAATTTTGTGACGGTGGAGATCTCTCAGGCTTAGTAACCAAGTAAGGGCCAATAAGAGAATAATAAATGCAAAAATTATTTGCAGGTATCATTAATGGCTACAAATCAATGAAGATGAGAGGTTTTTTATAAATTTTAAATTTTATTAGGCATTGTGCATAGAGATTTGAAACCAGCTAACATCCTGCTCAAGAACGGTGTCCCTAAAATAGCAGATTTTGGATTTGCGACAACTCCTTAAACTCAGCAATCCATGCCAAATGTGAACGTTGGATCACCCTTATATATGAGTCCACAAGCATTTAAGAATAGATATTCAGAAAAATCAGATATTTGGGCACTAGGAGTGACTTTATATGAGATGTTGTTTGGTTAAGTTCCCTGGCAAGCTGGGACTGAAAAAGAACTAGCATATAGGATGTAAACAACACCTGTGCAATTTCCATTCTAAATATCTGATGAGTGTAGAGATTTGATTTAACGTTGTTTGACTGTTGATGAAAATTATAGATATAATGTTGAGGATATTGAAAGACATCCATGGCTGAGACAAAAAGTATAAGAATTATAATTGTAATTATTATAAATTTAATAAATAGGATTAAGTAGAAAGCGTTTGCCTAAAAAGAGACTGTTGTTTAGAGTCCACTGAGCGATGCATAGAATAAAGCGATGATGAATTAAAATATTTCACAACACTTCATTCCAGGTAAAGAAAACACTACTATGTTGATGACAGGCCAGAAGATTAAATAGGATTATATGTTAAACAACAATCAAGCTTATATCATAAAAACCTAAAAAAGAGTGAGAGAATCAAGACATGATAGTTAAGTTAATTAATCATTTGATGAAGGCCCAATCTTTAAAAGAACTGAACCTTTTCAAAGCTAACGATAATAAATACTTTCATTCGATGTATAATTTTATTTTAATTAAAGATATCCTAAGATGAAATGAGAAAAAACGATTATGTAGTACTAGCTTAAATAAATTTATGTCGATATTTATATAGAGTGGCTGGTTTAATAGATAAATATGACTTCTTTTAATGTAAGTTAGTTAGAGAGAAATTATTATTCTTAGTCAATAAAAATATAATGATAAAAATTAATAAGCTTAAAGATATGATCATAAAAGATAATAATGATGGATCTAACTCACTAAATCTATTAAAGTTTAACCAATATGTTCACTCAGTGTCATATAATAAATTATGCACAGCCATTCAATAGTATTTCTAGAAATACTCTTTATAATTTAATACAGTTTGGCTTTCTTTGCAAAATCCATAATAAAAAAGTTAAGTGATTCAAGATAAAAAATTTGAGGCTGTTTTTGATGATAATTTGATTGAGTATGAATCATTTTACATAATACTTAACTCCATACTAAAAAATGCTATTAGAGACATTAACTCGAATATTGAAAATAACTTAGTAGAAAACGATTAATTATAATTGCTACCTATCGAAATTGAAGGTGGTGTCGTATTATTAGACTATCTCATTACTTACTTTTAATTAGCTGTCCTAATTCAAGATTCATTTGATGACTACTATAGTTTTGCTGTAGATTCAAAGATTGAGTAAATAGCTGATGGCAAACCAGTTAGATTGACATATGGGCATTACAATGAGATAAAAAATAAGATTAGGCAACTTGATATTTGATTATTTCAAAAAAATAAAACATATAAATATTATTATATGAGTTATTAACCAAAATTATCAGATAAAGAAAAGGAAATTGCCTTTAACAGAATACTAAAAAAATAATTTAATTCAAAATGTGCAGATTGTGGAGCCAACAGTCCAACATGGGTCTCTATTGATTTTGGTGTCTTCGTTTGTTATAATTGTTCAGGTATTTTATAAATATTTAAAAATATACTTAGGTGCTCACAGAAATTTAGGCTAGCATATAACAAGAGTAAGATCAACATAATTGGACACATGGAATCAAGATTAGGTTGATATGATGGATGCTATGGGAAATGATCTAAACGAGTATGAATACTAATTAATTCTAATAGATATTGGGAAGATAGATTACCAAAAGCAAAGAAGGCTGATCCATCATTTTCATTAGAATAAAGATAAGCTTATGTTAATGATAAATATATCAAAAGATTATGGGTTAAATAAGGAATTGCAGAACCTAAAGTCAGATATACACATTGTTAATTATAAGGAATTCCCTTTAAAGCAGACAAACCAACTTAATAGAAATCATAGATGCAAGTCATTAAGACTGAATAAAGTTTGAAACAGTTTTACAGTGATAATGGATCAAACAACAAAGCTGTAGCTGATGCAGTAAAATAATTCAAGACGACCTAAAGTATTGAATTAAAATTTATTTAGATTAACTTGCAGAATTCAAAACCACATAAGGGTTTGACTTGTTTGCAGCTGATAAAAGTAAAATAAAAACACCTACTAAAATAAATTTGCTATCACCAGAGAAAAAAGAGTAAGATTGGACCTAATAAGCTGTATAAACGTCAGTATAAAACACATTTAATTATAATAATACCGATTTATTGAGTTTTGATTTAACACCAACACCTCCTTAATAACCTTAAATTATTTAATAATAATCTGCTCCACCTTAGAATAAGATTCCTAACCCTTACCCCTAGTAATTTTTATCAACACCTGGAATATAAAATCAACAATAATAATTTAATACATACAACCCCTCATAAAATCAAAATTAATTTCAATCTGTCGTATCTAAACCTCCCTTATACTAAGCACCCAATCCTAGTTAATTTAATACTTATACTCCTAATCGACCTCCAAGCTTTAGTTCGGCTTAATTACCACAAAGTGCATAAAATAGTTATCGATAGCCTTAATAATAATAATTTTCAGCATAATAACCATCATGGACTGATGCAGTCAATTATGCTAATAACCCATTCGCTTCAAATGACATCATGAACCTCTATGCTAAATAAAATGATAATCAATCATAAGGGAAATATGATGCTTTAAGAAATAATCCTTTTGTTTGATATTTTAATTAAAAAATATTTTTAGTTACTATATGTTATATAATGAACTTTCTCTCAGAATTCAATAAGGCAGGGGAATTAGAATGCTGTATTATCAAAGAAAGAATCAAATTATAAAAATCCTTATCATTCTTTTACATTTCATTATATCTATAATTGGATTTAGAACTGCTAATCAAAACTCAACCATCATTTCTATTATTTTTTTAGGAACCTTGTTATCAGATATGTATATAATTCTTTTATATTAGATAGATCATATTTGCTTATATAATACTTATTGCAATATATTCTTATTATGTAGATCTATTTCAAGAGCAAAAATAACAATTTTAAGACAAAGATTTTAACAATTCTGACCATTTAGTAAAGTAGATACTAAATAAGCATTATATGACTAACCACTTTATAAATTATGCTCATTTGTATTAAATTATAAAATATTTTTAGTTCCTAAATAATAATGTCAATTATTTTCTTAGCAATATTCTTGGAGTTTAGTTTTGACATTATAGGAAGAGAGTAAAGTGTTTAGATACAGTTGTAGATACTATGCGTTATTATAATATTTATTGATTTTATACTTAATTTACTAAAACTCTTTTATGTTTTTAGAAAGACTAGAATGTTTAAATGTTGCTTAAAATAAAATAAAATATATTAGGAAGGTTATTTATGTAAAAGCATAAAATAGGATTATAATTAATTAGAATGCATAATTTGTTTATAATAAATAAAAAAAGGATAATCCTTAATTACTTTGGACTGTCACTCTACTCACATATATCATTAACAATGTATTGAAAAATGGCTATTGCTTCATGAATAATGTCCTAAATGTAAAAGGACTATTTGATAATTTATATGTTATTTACTTATTACTTGTTTTTTGTACTTATAATTGCTCATTTTAATCATTATTTCATCATTATTTCATTCATCTCAAATTCCTAATCAATAATAAATCGACAAAAACAATCCTCTTAAATATTATATTTAATATTATTATTTAAATATGTCAATAACATTGCATACAACTCACGGAGACATTAAAATTGAACTGTTTTGCGAACTGACACCTAAAACATGCAAAAACTTCCTGGCCCTTTGTGGAAAGAAATATTATGATGGAACAATTTTTCATAGAAATATTCAAGGATTTATAATTTAAGGAGGAGATCCTACAGGTATTATTAGCTTTCTAAATTTAGGAACTGGAAAAGGTGGAGAATGTATTTATGGAAAATATTTTGAGGATGAGGTCAAATAAGATTTAAAACACGATAGGAGAGGAATAGTTTCGATGGCAAATTCTGGAAAGGACACAAATTAATCATAATTTTTTATTACCTATAGCAAATAAAATCATTTGAACGGTTTGTATACAATATTTGGGAAAGTTATTTATGGATTTGAAGCATTGGATTTAATGGAAGCAGAGACAGTAGATGCTAATTATAAACCTTTGAATGATATTAAGATTTATTCTACAACTATTCATGCAAATCCGATTGCAGAGAAAGAGTAGTTTTGAGTTTGTATATTTAAAATAATATTCTTATTTTTTTTAAATATCAATCAAACTTCAAAACATGGTTCTTAAAGTATGTCATTTTACTTTAGGTATAAATGGCTGCATTTGTGATTCCACTCAAAGGATAAGTTGTCACTGAATAACCTAATAAAATTATATTTTTTTAAAATTACCTGGATCATTAACATGGAAAGTGTCACCAGAATAAGATGTCATTAAAACATAATGACCACCATTTCTTACATTCAAAATAACATGTTGACCTTGATCAAAATGACCTATTTGATTAGTTTTATAAAATACTCTTTGATTATGCTCCTGTGACTTTGCTCTAGAAGACGAATCCAAGTTTGTTAATTGATGCCCAGACAAAGAGATCTCCTGAAACATATCCTCCGTTTGCTTTCAACCATGTATTCATTGTCTTTGGTGTTGTAGTTGAGGAGTTGACTTTGACTCCATAGGTATTCAACATCATGGCTACTGATGATACGAGGCAGCCTGCAGAACAGATTGAATTTGAGCTAGTTCCCAATTAGTCGTTGGCCCATTAGGAATCACATTATTTGTATAATGTGTATGTTCTTGCATTAGCAATACAGACCAATAGGAGAATTGCAATGATTTTTGTCATTAAATTACTAATTGTCGAATTAATATCACAATATCCTTATAAACTATTTATGACGTCATAATAATTTCACATTGAACGTAAATGCACAATGAAATCATTATTTTTGAAAGGCTATGTGTGAACTCCAAAGCACCAACCCAATTTAAACGAAATGATATTATAATAATTTTATGGATTATAATTCTAAGTTTATAGGAGTATTAAAATCTCATTAAAATCCTTAATTCATATTGAAGGCCGCTTTGGATGTTATACTCTAAGAGAAAAATTACTAAAAGGAATTATTTTAATATAGAGATTAATTAAGTAGAGAAGATAAAGTATTGGTAACAAGATGCACAAAAGTAATTTTATTGATATTATCATAGGTCTTGAAAGAGTTAAGTATTAAGAGCTAGGCTGATTTGGCAAAAGCATTAGAAAAGATAGCAAAAACAGATGCTAATTTGGAATAAACTTTAAGAAAATAAATATTACCTGTAATATTCTTTGATAGGAAACTAAACAATTATTCATTCATAAAATACTACTAAGACCCTGGTAACAATATATATTTATTCTAAAATAGAGAACTCAAGAGCAAAGGAATAAGAAATTGTTGAAGCATAATAAGATGAATAGAGCAATCTGTCAGTTTTTGATGCTAACTTTTCTAAGCTAGAATGGAAGCTTGAAATAACCCTATCAACAATAAAAATGAGAAAAGTAATCAGACCTTTGATCCTCTTGATTTTTCATACAAATAAAGGAGTTAAAAAGTCTATGTATTTAGACATAAATTAATTCTCTGAATTCAGAAAAAATGTCGCTCTTTGCCTAAAGCAAATACATTTGATAGAAAGTATACAGATTTGATGTATATTTTGTTTCAATTAATTTTTTCGATTTTATTTATTTTTTAAATATGAGCGAATTGACAATACCTTGTGGCAGATTTACCTATGACAAAGAAACCAAGAAGGCAACTAGACTGAACGAGCCAGGATAGTTGATACTAAATTTGAACCTTTAGAATGAGCTTTACCTGTGTTGGGTTAATACGGAAACTAGCGAAGTTTAGTTAGTATGTTTTTTTCCAAATCATAGGAATAATACCTGATTAAGGGAGATGTTAAATTTGAAAAAGTTAAAGGAATCAATAGGGTTGTGTTATTGAAATTTGATAGTTATGATGATAAATTTTTCTTTTGGATTCAAGTAATTTGCTAATATAACAATAATAGGACCCTGATAGCGGCAAAGATGACTTATATATTAAAAGATTTAATGAAATTGTTCAGTAATAAGTACTTGATGAAGTCGAGGTACAAATCGAATAGACATAATAAATACCCCCACAATAACAACAAGCCCCAATAATTTCACAACCTCCACCACCTGCAACAAATCAGCCAATATAATAATCTTAGCCTATTTAATAAACACAACCATAATAGCCATAATAGAGTAGACCTCCATAAAATCAATAATAAAACAATCAATATAGAGATATTTAACAATAACTATTGAGAGCTATGGGCTAGCAATAAACTTAGACAAGTTTGATAGACATCTTAACGCCTGAATTTTTAAAATCAGTTGCTCAAGATGAGGAATATTTAAATAACATTTTGCTATTACTGCCTGAGGAATAAAGGGACCCAGATTAAGTTTTACCTAACCTATTGTCTCCATAATTTTAACAAGCACTCTAGTCATTAACTTAAGCTTTGTAGTCTTAAGATTATTTTACAGTTATTTCATCCCTTGGATTTAACCCTAATGCAGTTTAATTTCAATATGATGGTACTCTTTTATTTTAACATTACTAGGAGTATTATTATTTTTATCTTGTATAATAGATGCAGTAAGAAGAGAGTAAGGAAATTAATAATGAAAATTATATCAAACAATTTTTAATATCAATTATTCAATATTATGATCTGGGAAAAAATATTTATAACTGTGAAGTTTATCAATATCATCAGGAGTAACTAATTCTTGAAATTTCTAGCTCTTTTTCCAACTTACAGATGATTCTAGATTAATACGATAATACCTATCTGTTTTTTGCTAAAAACATGAGGATTCGAAACATATTAGTTAGTAAAATCCATCGAAAACTTTTCAGATTGCATATCTCCTTATATAATTTCATTCGAAATTGTATTTGTTGCTCCAACCATATTGCCAGTATTGGTTCCTAGCAAATTAAATGATTTATTTTTCATCTATTATGATTGCACACTGTCCTCATCGTAACTTGAGTAATCACTTTCATCATCTTCAACATAATCTGAGCATATTGAACTTTATAGATTATGTTTATTATATTCCTTGACCTTTTTCAGTGCTTTGTGCCTTCTTCTATTTTAATGATATTTTCTAAAATGGACCTATCTTAATTAATTCTCAGATGCGGTTAACATTTTCATATCTGGCACATACCTGATTAAACAACAATTCTGGAGAAGATGATTCTCTTTGCAAATGTAGCATTATGATAAAATAAGTTAAGGATTTTATCCAAATTGTAAGGAATCTTTTAGGTAATGAAACTTTTCCGAACATATTATAATATATTACCTTTTTCTATGCTCTGACTCATGATTTGAAAGAAATCTTCAGAGCTTAGGTATAAAACTTTGCTCTTTGTTTGACATTCAAGGCTAAGGCTTTAAGATTGATTTGTAAATAACTCAACTTCTCCAAAATATTATCCATCTACCCTAATGAAATAAAATACCTTTTAATTCCTTTAATCGATGCTTTGAGTATTCGCTTTCATAATTTAATTTTAAAATCCCATTCTCGATAATATATAATCCATTTTTATTAAACTTATCTCCTCTTTCTCCCTGTAATTCCTATATTTTAGATGACAACTATCTGATTGTTTATGAGGAGAAATTTGATTTTAGGGACTAGATCTTTTATAGTATGCTATAGTGATAAATTTTCTAAATTTGATCTTCAATGTCTCTATCTGATTTTAATTTCTTCAATTGGTTTAAAATGATGAATTAATTTAATATGGGTAGGTTAGTTTTTTACAGTTTAAGTTTCATGTTCTCTAATTGATTCCATAAAGCAACAGATGATTTAGAGGTTTCTTAAAAAGACAAATACCCAGTGAATAAGAGATGATAGTTAATTAGCACAGATATTATCATCATAATACTTACAAAAATCATACTGTATTGATTATGGATATCCTATTCGAATTGTCCAGTGATAATAGTTACTGAAACATAAAAGCAATATGTGTATGGATATTCCACTGACTGCTAATCCTAAATCAACTCCCAAAATATACAGGCTTAGGCATGAATTAACCAGACATAAGTTACGAAAACCATTATCAGACTTTTATATTTGAGTATTGGAACTATTCATAGTTTATATATTTACATTTAATTCTAATCAGAATAATCGTAGTTACTTTATTCAATTTGTGCAATTATAATATTGATATAATTATGCTAGTTTCAATAGCTATGTCCATATGTATGAGAGTAATAATAACCAAAATGATTTATAAAGTATTTGAGTTTAGGATATTTTTCTAATTTATTATTATGATTCTATTTTATTATTTTTGTCTAGTAATGAAAATTATTTAATCAAAAAAATTAAATAAAGCTATAAGAATTAAAATAACTTCTTAACTATCTTCATGAAAATATACAGTATAAGGTAACCAAAATGTGCATACCAAAAGAAAAATATAGCTAAAATTTAACCAAATAGTTTAGTATACTAGAGTGTTGATTTCCTAAAATTCTTTTTTGTTTTTTTAAAGTTAAGTAGGCATACCTTCTAATTCTTCATTTGATTCTATTTATGTCAAGTAACGCTCCATAATATTGTTTTCTTAGATAACTTTAATAATTGATCTATTAGAATCATCTTCTATGAAAGCTTTTGTCGCCTTCAAGGGTGTAACTTCAATGGGGGAGTTAAATGATGGAGGATCTATCAATTAATCTTTCGAAATGTCCATCTAAATATTTATTGGATGTGGCATAGATGCTTCTAACCTTTTCTTATGTAAGACTATTTTTTTTTAAATCATATATTTTTTATACCTTCATCTTCATAATACATTTGGTTTAATAAAATTTAAAATAAATATCATATGTTTAGAGTATCTGGAAGGCAAAGCTTCTCATTAAGAAAGCTCTTTTTTGACACAGTCTACAGAGACGACAAAAGTGCACCACTTTATCAAGTAGCTAGACGAGACCCCAGAAGCCCTTTAGATGCTCAATCACAATAGATCAAGGAATCTGAGATAAAATACGAAGTTAGCAAACTACCCAATGGAGTCACTGTACTTACAGAGCAAGCTAGCCATCCAACTAGAGTTGATTTAGGAATTTTATTGAATGTTGGCGCAAGAGACGAAACTTCAGAGACTTCAGGATCACTCCTTGCAATAAAAAATACATATTTCAAGACAATCATCAACACCAATGAGACAATCAATTAGTAAAAGCTTTATTAATATTATTTAGTGGTGTGATCTAAATGTCAGGAGGAGATTTTGAAATGGATTACGATTAAGAGACATCATATTTCAAGGCTCACAGTTTATCACATGATGTAGTCGACGTATTTAAAACAATTGTAGATTGTGCTCTTGAACCAAAATCAGTCGTATCAGCCAGTGTTGCTTAGGAAAAGAATCAAGGAACACACAAATTGGAAGAATAATTAAATAGTATACTTAATTATAACCCTTAGCTGGAGAAAAGTTCAATGAAACCATATTCAAGACTGCCTTCGGTTAGGAAGGATTAGGAAATCCACTTAGAGGATATAAGAAGAATATTGGAAACCTATCAGCATACACTTTGTAGAAATTTTAACTTGAAAACATTCACCCATCAAAAATAATTGTAACAGCAGGAGGAGTCTACAACCACTAAGAATTCGTTAATTTAGCTGCAGAGACCTTATCATTCATCCCAGCACCTAGGGGTGAGCCAAATAAGAGAGTTTAAGCATAATATGTTGGTGGAGAAGTGAGAAACCTAACAGATGATTCAGAAATTGCAATTGCTCTCCTATTCCCTTCAGTTGCTTGGAATAGTAATGAACTACCAATTTATCAAGTTTTGAATACACTATTAGGAAGTGAGGGTCACGGATAATCAATAATTCAAAAGAATTGTAAATTTCGTTTATTTATTATAGTATTATCTAAACATTCATTCATCGACTCAGCAACAGGATTGAACTTTAATTTCTCCGATGCTGGATTATTTGGATTCAAAGTTACAGGATCAGCAGAAAAAGGAGCAGATCTATTGAGATTGACATTAGAATAATTGAAAGGATTAACTAATCCTATTCCAGCTGATGTAACTTTATTAAATTCAAATTATAAAAGTAATTACATAGAGCCAAATCTCTCTTGAAGAACAGAGTATTTACAGCCTTGGAAAGACCAGATGATAGATTGGAGGAGGCAGTTAAAAGTGTATATTAATTTTACTTATTTTACAGCTTAACATATTTAATGCAGTTAAATTGAATGAATACGGAAGACTAATAGACTCAGTTACATCAGCTTAAATTAATACTGTCGTAGCTAATTTATTGAAGAAAACTCCTACACTAGTAGCAGAAGGAGGTCTTGCCAATAGATTGCCATCTTATGATTAGATCTTAAATCAATTGAAATGAAAATTTGAAAAATAATAACAATATTATATTAAATGGCTTGTCAGTATACTAATCTTGCAGATGTAGAATAATTTAGGAAAGATGTTCAACATAAAGATTTCATTTCGACATCACTTCTATTGTTAGAGACACAACTTTCATATGATGTAGAGGATAATTTAATTCCTCTACAACGAGGAGGACATGTAATTAAAACTAGTTTAGGTCCCATCCAATATGGACTACCACCAGAGACTGTGAAGGATTCACTAAACTTAGGAATAGAAGTCCCCACTTATTACATAATACCATTTCATAGATTCAATAAGAAATTCGGAATCAGTGTGGCAGAGTTTGAATTTCCTGCTTACTTCAATTTTTTTGTCAAACACAAACAAGTTATTTTGATATGTTCTAAAGAAGCTGAAGCATCAATCAGAATCGTATTCTAAGAAACCCTTTTAGGACCTTTGGATCATAAGAATTTATTTTAAGATTTTCATCCAAATTATCCAAAAGAGGCGTATCCAAATTTCCATAAAGAACTAAGCATATTTTCAAAAGTAATTACATAAACTAAATTGATAGAATCCCACAAATCCAGATGAGCCCTTATAAATTGATACTCTACTGAAATTTATTATATATGACGAAAATAATATTGCATAGGTTAATGAACATGTTATGGTTATCAACCAAAATGGCTATGTCAAAATCATTGATAATGGAATTCAACTAGCTGAACTTCCAGAAAAGGTAGTGTTTCCCGAGGATTACAAAAGGTATAGAAATCAAGTTAAAAGTGAAGGAACCCTTAAATATTCGGTAAAGATATAAATTATTAAATCAGTAAAAGTTAGATAATCCAGGACTTAAGGAATAGAAGTTATAGAAGATTATTACTTGGTCAGAAGACGGAGTGAAGACAGTTAAGATATCCGACCTAAAACATATCTCTTGTTAATTTACTCCTCCTAAATTAGCAGTCACTGTTTTAGGATGTGTAAGAATTAATATTATAAATAGTCTCATGGATTCGATCCAAAAGGTTCCACTTCAGGATACATATTTTGGATAAATGGTAGAGGAATCATGGTTGACCCTCCTCCTTATGCAAGCTTCCATATGGACCAAATGGGGATACCATCTGTTTTGATAAGTGCTGTTATAATAAGCCATTGTCATGCAGATCATGATGCAGGAACATTCCATAAAATACTATATGATACTCGTGTTGAAGTGATAACAACAAAGACAATTATGCATTCATTTTTAAGAAAATACTCAGCGATTAGTAAAATTTCTATAGATCAGCTTAAGAGCATGTTCATATTCAGACCTGCAATAATAGGAACAACAATTAATATTTATGGTGGAAATTTTAAATTCTTCTATTCACTTCACACAATTCCCTGTATTGGATTTGAAGTTGAAGTTGATGGCAAAAGCATTTATTTCTCTGGAGATACGTTTTATCACCCTGAATAATTATAAGAATTTACTAATTAGGGTTTAATTTCTTAAGAACGGTGTAACTAATTGAAGAAAATAAATTATGACTGTGATTTAATCCTTCATGAAGCAGGAGTCCCTCCTATCCATACATCATAAAATGTATTTTTAGAACTAGCTGATTAAATTAAAGATAAAATAAAATTAGTGCATGTTGCTTCAAAAGATGTGATTCCTGGACTTTAATCGGCAAAAGCAGGAGTAGAAAATTCAATAATAATAATCCCATCAACTAATTAGACTGACCACCTTAAACGATTGGAACTTATATCAAAAATAGATCTATTTTAGACTCTCTCATTATAAAATATAATGTGGCTTTTAGACTCCATGCATTTAGAAATTTATAAACCAGGTGAAATTGTAATGACAGAAGGATAAGTGGGAGATAAGTTTTATATAATTTTGAATGGGATCGCCAAAATATATTCTTTCAAAGAAGGATCAGAATTTGAAAGATATAATTAAATTGGTGATTATTTTGGAGAGTCAGCCTTAATTTAGGAACATGGCATTAGATATGCTAACGTATCAGCAGTGACTGATTTACATTTATTATCATTAGAAAGGCATGACTTTTGGTTTATATTTGGGGATGGTTTTGAAGGCTAAGGGCCAGTCTTATAGAAATTATCTAATTTAGCCTATGCAAGATAATGTAAGTCAATTTAGATATTGTTTAAAAACTCTGTATTTTTTGACTTTACCCCTGCTCAAAAGATAGGCATAGAAACCATTATAGAGCCCCAGCTGATAAACGATGGAGACATATTATGGAAGGTTGGTGATGAAGCATAGTTTGCCTTCATAGTGAAGAAAGGATGTCTCAAATTCATAGATTGTAAAGAAGAACTGCTATCTCCTTATCTAACAAGTGGAACATTCATTGGGGAGGTAACTGCTATGTATGAAAATAAACCTCTCACAACTAGTGTGAAGGCAGTGAAAAATTCTGAAATATTCATTTTGAAAAAAGATAATCTCTTGGCATATTTATCTAAACATCCAGGATTGAAAATGGTATTTTAAGAATACAAATATTTTGAATGATTTATTCAACTTTTAGAAAATTTAACATCTTAAAAATACGATGACTACATAGACAATTCTTCTTTAATTGTATTTAAGGTGTCTCCATATTCAAAGGTTTATGGACTCTGATTCTTCATGCTTTTTATATAGTTTTTAGCTAACTCATTACAGAATATGTGGCAAGTTCTATTGCAGGGGCTGATAATCGTGTAGGATTTGATAGAGCTAGTCCACTTAATTTATTGGAATATGGCGTCTAAAAGACATTATATGTTTTTTAGCTGCTCCTCATCATTGTACAAATAGAGTAATTCCTAATATAATATTGATGTCATTTTTGATTTGGCGATCTAATCAAGGCTATTTTAATTATGCTTATTTTTACCATTTCAAATATAATTAAGTTCTCTCTTCAATATCTTAAACCATTGGAGTGACTTTTACATTCAATATATATTCGTATTTCTCATCAGATATTTTCAAGTCAACAAAGCTATTAAATTAAACTATTAGAAAAGCTAAATACGAGTCAATTTTGCAATCCCTTGCTTCCTAAGGAGCTTGTGCTTAAAAGGCTCATTTGATACATTTACTAAATAATCATTTTTTATACACAATGCCTATGCTGTCTCTGTTAAATATGTGCCCTAAAGGATGCTTATCTCACATGAATTGAACATAACCTTTCTCTGAACTTACAGTTGGCTATCTTGATGTGACAATTCTGAATCCAAATGGCATAATTTAGGTAAATTGTTTCCCATCTAATATAAATATGAAATTCAATATAAATATATTCAATAAAATTGAAACAGATAATGTTTATTTGTAGAGGAAAATATTATATGAAACCATCTATAATTGTAAATAAATCAAGAGATTGCATAATTATCATTTACACAATAATTATTGCTATCAATATAAGTCTTCTTGAATAATTAATTAAATATATTATTTATTTTATATATTAGTATATCTATAATTCTAGGGAAAATAATCCTATCTTGTCAAAAAATGTAAGAAATTCAAACTTATAAGTGTTAGAAAGGTCTGTTGAGTAGAGTAGAGGTGATCAAAAAGGAAATTATAAGATTCAGGCCTAACAAGAAAATTTTCATACCATCTTTGGGTTTTCAATAAGACTCAATTATAATAGTTTAAGTAACAAGAATGAGAGATTTGTTTTTAATTTTTACTAAAAATTTTCATCTTTCATCATTTGTTTGCTATTTCTGATTAATACTATAACATTTATAACTATAAATTACATTATAATATTGACCATTATAGCTGCCTGCTAAAAAAAATTATGAGTTAATATAAAATTATATGTCTTAACAAGAGATAGAAATTCCTGAACAAGAATAGCTCGTTTAGATTCGGCCTGAAAGTGCTGCAAAGAAATCACAAGTACTTCCTGTACAATAAATTGAATTGGAGCCAAGAACCCCTCATCAAGATGAGGAATCATTACTTTCTTCGAGAGACGAAAAAGTATCATATTTCATTAATCCCTTAGGATGACTATGACCCAACCATCAAAACTGAAAACAAAAAAAATGTCAAGATGAACGAATGGTTTAAGAAATTTAAAACTGGCAAAATGAAAGCCAATATGGAATAGGCCAACTATGAATAGAACATTGATATGTATTCATTTTTATCATTTTAAGGATTTACCGTGGTCTCATTTGTTTGCGTAGAGTTACCAGAATTTTTCTCCACATCATTACGTTAGGTGCTGTAATAGGCTTCTTCTTGTGGGGTTATTATGTATCGGTTGGAGATTCTACATGGACCGCCTAATCCAGTCATCAGATAATTTTCGTAAATTAGAGCAATTGTGTTGTGAACGTTGTAGATAGCAGCTCATCCTTAGTTAGTGTATATATTATTTATAAATCATAGTTTTCGTACTTCATAGAGGGAGGCTTGCAGAAATAAATAAATTCATCAAGTCATTTCAAAATTTCTGGGATTGAATCGTCTTCGTCCCTTAATTTAACATTTAGAAGCCCAACTCATTAACTGACATCATGTTTGATCAATTTATACATACCACAGCAGCTTACTAACTTTACCTTATACTGTGAGGTTGAAGGATTTTGTGTAACGGTTTTCAATACAACTAAATTTTAAACATCTGCCTTAAATATTATTGCGGACTAAAAAGCATAATTACAGGTCAATATACAAAATGCAACAACCTCTAACTTTTATTACTATACTGCCTCAGCGGGTGCCTTGTATTTGAACAATATTTATTTCGCCAAAGGATATATTGAATAGGCATCCGGAACAATTTTAGTATAATCCTTAGGAGACATTAATGCCACTTTCAGCTCATTCCAAAAATCATATTGTGCAGCCTCAGTCAATACAGCAGCGACAGTAGCAAATTGTGGTCTCAACGACACTAAACTTTGCGCAGGGTATTTATCAAAATTATAAAAAGAACATTATCGGCTTGTGCAAGTGCATCATGCAATTACTTAACCAATGTTTAAATTAGAGGAAACTCTAGCAACATTTATATCAACCAGTTAAAGGCATATGGAAAATCATGGATTAATGGTGATGATCAATTTACAATGATTCAAAGTGCCCTTTATGATTATTATGCCGATCCATCTACACCATTGTTTACAAATATAGACTCATCAACAAAAAAAGAAATAAACCAAATTTTGAATACAACCCTTGCTGGTTCTAGTTTTTCATTCAGAATTGATGTTGGTGGAAGTTATTTATTGAGACAGCAGGACAATAGTTATTGGGCATACTTTAGTAATAGAAGATTTTCAGAATTTTAGCCTTGGTGGATATCAACTTTATCAGGATCCTTACTTTAATCAAAGTTTGCATACATTCAAGGAACTCTACTCCCAGGATTTTGCCCATATCAACCAGTCATGAATTTAACCCAATTATATAGCATCTAATAGGTTTTGCTGAATGCGATGAATTAAGAGTTTGATTAAGTCGTCTATATTCAAAAAGATAATAGAGATTTACCAGCTGAAAAACCTGATGCCAATTTTACCTACACAGGAGTTGATGACTTACCAGAAAAGAGATAGAATTAATATGAACAATGGTTCATTTTTGAAATCATCAATGATTCTTACATATACGAAACACTCCCTTATAGTCCATTTTTTATTGCTTCAATAATTTTATCAATTATTTCAGCTTTAATATTTGCTGCCACTGCCACTTACGTTTTACGAACTGCAATGTATGCACTTGAAGAGTATATGTTGTTAGCTGTAGCAACATTTTAGAATTATTCATCAACAAATATTCCTGAAAAGGATGATGTGAAATAAGCGATTGCTAAAAGCATGATTGCCAAATTAGATTAATTGGAGAGTCAAAAAAGTCCTCCATTATTATATGGTATCTTATCATACGGGCTCTACATTTATGGATAGGAATCTAAAGCATCAGCTTAATCATTTTGCAACACATTCTTTAGAAAAACAAATGAAAAAGAAACTGATCAATTCTATAATGGGTCTTTGGATTAGGAAATGATTGCAATAGATGAGTCAGACCTAAAAGAATTATATGAAACATTTTGCTATCTTAATAGATTAACTATTGAATAATTATCTTAGGATGAAAAATTATTAGAATCATATGGATATGAACTAGTAGAGAAAGATACTACGAGTTCATTCTTAAGTAAATTGAAATTGAAGGCTGATAGAAAGCCATATCACTTACTAAATGAGAAGGAAAGGAGCTCTAGTAATAGTTTGGAATTGTTTATGTCCACATAAGTTTAATTGACAGGAATTGAAGCAGATATTATTGCTGCTGATAGATTGGAAAAACACTACAAGGAATTTTGTGGAAGGGTATTAAATGTTGAAAGTTTTAATGTAAGAGATATTGCAAATGACTACAGTCTAGGAATATCAGATAAGAAAAATTTCGAATTAAGATTATAACCAAGTTTGAGATAGAAAGAAAAAAGCTGGATATCAAGATGTTTGGGAAGATGCGTTAATTATGTTCCCATAGTAGAAAACTATTATGAGAAGGATCCAGTCTATGTAATTAGAAGAAACAATCAAGTACTGAACTTCCAATAAAATCCATTCAAAACACTTAAATCAAGAAAATGGAGTTGGTTGTATTACAATTTTGTCACTATGTGGTACAGTTCTTTGAAATTCAATTATAAGAGAAGAATCTTCAATAGAGAATTCACCTATGGAGAAGAGGATGATCACAACATAATAATGGATTTCTTAGATGCAATTTACATGAAGGGATGGGTTTGGACAGAGATTATGGTAGTATTAGGAAACCTCCTATTTACAGCAATAGCCGTATTACCAATAGCATTCTTTTTAATGCTCGTGAATACATAATACTCAGTTTACTCTATCTATGATCCAAGAAACTTGATTTTCATAGAAGATATTTTACAAAGACCTTGGACTGTATTCAACTCTTCTTATGTTGTTGATTAATGGGTTTTAGCTGTTGCAATTTTATTACTAATATATGTTGGATTAGCTTTCATATTCTAATTGATTTACTTTTTGTTCGCATCATTCCCTGAAGAAATAGGATTATTATTAGATTATCAAGTTTTACATTTACAAATCAGAGGATCACAATTGCCATCTTAATTGTTTAACTTGTCTTGGATCATGTTTTTAGTGCTATACTTCTTTGTATTCACTTATTTCGGTGTAATATTAGTATGGTTACTCTTAGGAGCAATTATTAACCCATAAGATTATCTAACTTACAGTACATCAGCATTGACTTTAATGGCAACAATTTTCAGCTAATACTAATCGATTCAGTATATTTACGAATAATCAACATTATAAATTAAGAAAATCACATCAGAACTTTATCTTAAGACATTCGGAGCAGTTGCATTTTCCCTTATTAAGGAAGTTTAAAGATTGAGTGATAACTCCTTAGCATTAATTAATTCAACAGCAATGGACACTGCAAGAGAAATGGCTGATTAATTAGGATTTGGGGAAGAACTTGATGAGTTGAACATTTTAACTTAAAGCATGACTGAAAATGTCTCAAGTGGAGCCAATCTTGAAATGGATCAATTAAAGTTCAAAGAAATCAAAGATAAATTTATAGAGAAATCTTGCAACAAATTTGTTACTGTAGCCACTAATTAATTTTAAGTACCAGAATTGATTGCTTAACTATTAGTCAAATCCAATTTCTTGAAATTTGAGGAGATAGTGGATACTTTAGCCAATTAGATCTAACTTGAATCCAAGAATACAGTACCTGCGGGATTAATCAAATGGTTGTTTAAATCATACACATAATTATCTAAGGCATTAGCAAAACAAAGTAATGATGAGAAGAAGAAGGAATTGGCTAAATTAATGCCAAAATTATGTTAAGGAATAATAGATGCATCTGTTGACTAAATGTTAATGAAGAACCCAATAAATGATAGAGGAGCTACTTAAGACACTGTCAAAGCGTCATTAAACTTTACTTTAAATATAATGATGGATCACGAACCAGAAAACATATTGAAGCAGATTACAGAGTTTATTGCAGATATAGAATAAACAGTTAGTATAGATCCATAACCCTTACAAATATTATAGATGTTATTCAATTACGCATCAATAGTACTTAAATAGCCATAAAATATTGAAGCAATACAATAGTAACTCATCCAAGATATACTAAAAATATTCAACATTGACCCAGATCTTTCATTTATGTTATAATTAGTATTTACAGGAGGAAGACAAACCCAATACAAGGTAGGTGAGAGAATTATTGAGTCTCCAAATGACCTTTCAAATCAAGTTTCATAATTCTAGAAAAAATATCTAAGTTTAGGTGAAAATGAATAAGCCTAAGACAAATTTGAACTAATTACTTCTGCAGCACTTAAGTTCTTAAGAAATGACAAACTTCCATATAGAGAAATTCTCTAATTCATTAATGCTGGTAAGGAGGATGAACCAATTAGCAAATTCTTGAATGAAGCATATGATCAATATTAGCACTGGATTCATCTTGGAGCATCTATCATATAGTTGGCTTCCAAGAATTGGAATGAACAATTGAAATTAGCAGAAAAAGGAATTAATTCTGAAATAATCGAAGATATAGTTTACATTGGATCTAAATAATTATGGACATCAAAAATATTTGAAAAACAAGAGCAAGAACCTTCAACCTAATCAAATGAGGAATGGGATTAATAAATATGGTAATAGGGAGCATCAGCTAAGCCAAAGAGACAAGATAAACTTATTGGTAGAGATTTAATAGAACTCAGTGCCCAAGCTCTTTAGATCAAGGAAGAGTCTGTAATAGGTTTAATTTTAATTCTTAAAGGAGAATCTGGAAACTCTATCTATCATAAATCATTTTATTAAGATTTGTTGAAAATTGTAGTATAGAACTAATAGCAAATAGACATTAGTTTGTTGAAAAACTTGTTTGAACTATTCTTAACTAAAGATCTAAGTTAAGTACCCTAGTTGATTTCTAATTTAGAGAACAATCCTTATGGTGAGATTAAAAAGAAGTTATTAAATTTAGCTTTGAGTGATAATAGCTATTATTTCATATTTGGAGAAGAAAATTTGACTGCACAATTAAAGGAAGATGTTAAAAAATAATTGGGTGACAAATTATCATAGTATAAAAATTAACAAAAGAGCTTAAATGAAGAAAGATTAGATGAAAGGGAAAGAAAAACTAAAATCATCAATTATTATGCATCTGAGAAGGCCACGTTTTATTAATTCTTGAAGAAAAATATTAATGAAGAGGCTGGAGTTAGAGAATTAAAGTAAAATATATTAAGTGCTATATCACTTGCTTCATAAATAAAAGTCGATTACTTGTACATGTTATTAGAGATAAGTTCATAATTATAAGCACCATCAAGTGCTGTTGCTAATTTTAATCTTTAAGATGGATTCAAGATTGAAGCACTCAGAAATTTATTATACATTCTCTAATTCAAAGATGTACAAATGATCATTAGAGGTGTTTAATACTTTATTAACTAAAATCCTTAAGAGTATACAGGATTAGATTTAAATTAAGTAGCAAACTTTGCATAAACCTATGTTGATGCAGAATCATTAGTAGCCTCTATTGTTATTCCTAATGATGTACCATTTTTCATCTAGAATTTGTACCCTTTACTAATTAACAACATATTCAAGAGTAGAGTAGGACTGGAAGGATCATATTACAAGCAACTAATTAGACTAACATCATCATAAGTTTATCCAATTCCAGATATCTTAAAGGAGACCTAAGTTAAGAACAATTTGAAATAGGTTTCCCTATTTGTAGATTTGCTATTTTGTAGAACTCCAGAAAATGAATAACAAAAGAAAGAAAGAACAGCTTTGATTGATAATGTTATTAAATTTTTAGTTCCGCTACCTGCTGGAAAGAAAGAAAGAGACGACAGACCTCTTAGAGATTTTATTTTGGCTTGTATCGATAAGAATTTTGATATACTCACCAAATACCTGGTGGATTATTGTTCTAAATTTGGTAAAAAGAGGCATCAAGAATTCTTTAAAAAGGCATCATATTTATTGTAAGGGTTTGGATCTAATCAGGTCTCTGAAGAGAAAATTGTAATAGCTTCTTAGTATTTGAAATACTTCTTGACTTATGATAGCACAGCATTTTAAGAACTCATATAGAGTTATCTTACTAATGTTCTTGAACTCAAGCCTGATTTAAGTCCAATTAAATCATTATGGACAATATTCACAAATAAACCAGAATTCTAATAGATTAGCTAATACTTTTAGATAGACGAGAAAATAGTAAGAATAGCTGATTTTTTCGTTTAGGCAATGACTAGCGAAAACAAATAATAAACATTAATAAAGCTATAAGGAAATCAAGAAATGATGAGATACATTGAATCAAAAACCCAAGCAAAGGACGTGACCATTTTGATTGAATTGTCAGGTATATTAGAATAAACACTCACAGATACACAAAAATACATATCTTGGTTAAAGCTCAATGGAAGTTTAATATAATAGAGACTATATGAAGCATTCTTTGCATTCAGATAACAACTTAAGGGACAGGCAACATTTGATGTCAATCTTAAATAATTTAGATAATAGTCTGCTCTAAGAAAAAGTATAATTTAAAGAGAAGAGTTGGATGTTACAAACAAGAAATAATAGAACAATGATTAAAAGATACTGTTTTCAGATGGAGCTGAATTGATTTCTTGGTTCGGACACACAAAGCCAATGAATTTAATCTACAAATTGCATTAAGTTCAAATAATTAAACCAAAAGAGCCATTGGCTTTATTATTTGGAGCCATTGGAGCTATAGCTAAATATGATTTGAAATCCTCATACTCACAGAAGGAACCATAATATCTTAAAAATTAATAGGAAAAAGTCTCTAAGTTATAATCTAAATCAATTGAAAGAGTTTTCTAATACTTAGATGAACAATCAGATGATCTTTGTGAAGCATTTTAGTTTTTATACCTCGCAACTGGAATTGACCCAATTCTAGCTGCCGGTATTATCCATAATGAAACAGATAATTAATTTTTGGACTATTATTTAAGGTCTTTGGTAGAGGAGGATAAAATAAAAATAAAAAAAATATTTGAATAGCTAGATGATTATTCGATCATAGATGGAGGATAAAGAATGAGGATAGTTGAGACCGAATTTTTGCAATTGGCTAATTAAGAGGGTAAATTAGATACTCATATTTCAAAAGATTATATAAAATAGGATCTAGATCTATCGATACTTAAAAAATTACTCAAGGAAGGCTAACATATGACTGATTTCCCATTGTCATCAATCATTCTTTGCTTTGCTTTAAAACATTTAAGAGAAAATAGTAAATAATTCACACCAACAGAGCCTAAATTCAAGAATAAGCAATTTCATCCTATAGCTAAATTCTATAAGGGAGCATTCCTTATAGATTAGATATTATCAATCTATGAAAAGTATGCATTCTTCCACGATTAAAATTCCTTTTGTACATTCAATAAGCCTCTGATAGTATAAATCCTAACATATGGTTTGTATTACAACCCATAAGTTAATGGCACTCCCTAATTTTAAAAAGTTTAATAAGTTTAATATCCAAGTTTAGCAGATAATTAGTAAAATTATGGATCAAACTTAAATTACTATTTAAAAGCTGTAAGCATATAAGAAATTGCAAAATATATTGCATCAAATATTGTTGATCATGTTAAAATATTTTCAAGTGTAAAAGAAAGTGATCGATAATAATCATATTCAGCCCTCTCCAAATTACTTCTAATATAGGACCAGAAATTAGATATACCAGATTCAGTAAAAATTAATGGAGATATTAAAGCTCATTTCACAAGTAGTGCAGACCCGCTCGTCAAGAAATTTGCAGATTTATAATCTACAATTGATTTACAAAGATAATTTTTGTAGTTTATAGTAGAAAATGACCCACAAAGATTCAGATTTATGACTACTAAATACCTTGGAAAATCGTTAATTTAATTGAAATAATTGCTATTGAAACCTGCTGAAATAGAGTCCTTATCCAATGATGCAGGGGAAAGTTAGGACAGATTAGCAATAAACCTTATTAAGTTTTACTTAGGATAGGCTTCATTCGAAAAGAAGTAAGATATTTAAATACCTGATGTTGTACACTTAAAAGATGATTCAGGAGAGACATTGAAGGCATTTATTGATCCACCAAAGAATAAATATATTAAATATTAGGGATAGAAAAACCTACAACTAGTAAATACTGGTGATCTTATTAGTCAAATCCTGTAAATTTACTTAAACGACGAATAGTAGAGATAGGTTAATTTCTTGGTCAATATTCTATACAACCCTAGATATATAACATTAGAGGACTTCAAAGTATTCTTTGCTTAATATGAACACATCTTCGGAGTTATATTTATGATGCTTAGAATCAAACTAGAATAATCAAAATAAGAAGGCAAATTCGGCTAGTTGGGAAGTAAATTACCAGAAAGTTTGTTATATGCTTCAATGGGTGATAAATTTTATAATATGGGACTTGAAACTAAAAAGAAGTTGATGGATAACAATTAAATTTTTAATTAGAGTGTAGAATCTCTACTAGAAAACTGCAATTCAATTCCTAGTAAGTGCGTCGAACCATTAAAATTACTAATTAGATGTTATATGGGAGACGTCGAGGCATGGTATGCCCTATTTATGATTACAAGAAAGTTAGATATCAAATTAGAAGATAAATTAAGTGAGAGACTACTATAAACTATGGTGCTAAAACTCCTATTATAACTTAAAAATCTTGGATTAAGATCATCCTAAATAACAAGAACATATTTAAGTACACAATCCCTATTTTAAATCCTAAATAATCAAAAATTCCAACTGAGAGCAACCTTATAAAAGGTAATTAGTGATACCTTCAAGAAATATAATGAAAAAGATTAAGAATATGTGTAAGAGAGGTTTATCTAATTCATTGATTTCATAGTAAATGGTAATGTGGGCGTGTTGAAGGGCAAATTTATCGAGGTTATTGAGCCATGTTTCGAATGTGTATCAAAAGCTAATGCTTCAGAGAAAAAAAAATATAATTCAGGTGCAAAGTTAATACTTTAAATCTTATTCAAGGAACAATAAAGTAATGATGCATTTTTAGAATTCGAGAAAGATTTGGATTCAGAAGGCCAATAAATTGATCATTAAAGATCTTGGTAAGTAGCTAAGATATTTTTATAAGTGAATCACTCAAATGATTTGAAAGTAGTATTCAAGAAGAGTTTAGAATTAATAGATTTCTTTAATGTTGAAGATTTCAAGAAATATGTATACTTGTTATCATCATTAAACCTTTACTAATATTTGAAGTATATTCCAAAACACATTAAAGAAAGCTAAGATAACAAAGACAATAAAGCAGTTGATGAGAAAGCAGATTTTACAATGGAATAACTATTTTATCCAATTGCATAATTATCTTGTTATTTGAAATCAGCCTTATAAGTGGAGGAACCTTCGGCAAAGGGATTCTTTGAATTCTGTGAATAATTAGTTGAGAAGTAGTAAACGTAAAATTTAAGCCAAATTATTCTTAAAACATTATCACATTGTAATGCTATGGATAAGAAAGCTTAACTATCAAGCGAATAACTTATATCTGCAGAAAATGTAGATTATTACAAAAAGAAGTTATAGGAGTTTGGAAATGCTTAATAATTACAGCCAGCAACTAAAACCATTACAGAATTATTAAACTATTAGTAATTAGACCCAAAGGTAGTTATAATTATAGATGCTTTATTACAACAATTTGAGAAATATGATTAAAATTCAAAAGGAAAACTAGCAAAACTTCTAGAGCAATTCGTAAACTAAGTTACGAATAATGAGATTTTGAAACCATACAAAGACATTATCTAAGCAGCAGTCATCTCACTATCTTCCATAAAAGACCCAAATAATCTGAAATCCGCTGAGTTTTTAGAAGTTATATCTAAATTCCTAGCTGATCCTAAGTATGCTAAGTTAAAGGAGATAATAGTTTTGTTAGTTTAAACTTTTTAAACAGAGAAGGCTGATAGCATCAAAGATCTCGCACCAAAAGTAGTAGATGGATTACTAGACCAAAATGTTAAGGATGATACAGGTAAATCAGCAGGAGAAATCAGAAAATAATTAGGATTGGATAGAGTGTTCAAGATAGCAGATTCTCTTATTAAATTCTAGAAGGAAGTTGATGCATCATCAGATAAAAAGATAAATGAAAGAGATTTGTTGAACCTGACTAAGATAATCTTTGATTAAATATTTGTTGGATAAAACGATTAGAAGGAACTTTAAGTCTTCTTAAAGGCTATAGATGCTCTAATATGTCTAAAGGAGAAAAAGTATGGAGAGATTAATTTAGAATTTTTCAAAATGATGAACATAAACAACACCAACAGTCAGTTAATTGTAAAAATGTTAGGAGAGTTCCAAGTTGCACTTGAACATCCCTAATAATTGATTAAATAGAAATTGCAAGCTTTAGCAAATCCGATGATTTAGAGAACAATGCAATATTTCTAAAGTGTCTCTCAAAAGATAGAGGACAATAAAGAATTATAATATGAAGATATGTACAGAATTTTAGATAAGAATGCTACAAGAGCTGTTCCACTAATGCAATTCTATGAATTCCTTAGAAGAATGAATATGGATGTTACAGTTCACAAATTTAAAGAAATTTTAGTCCATATTAAGAATGCCCCTATAAATTTAGAGACAGATAGAATCGATTTTGATGAATTTAAAGAAGCAATGAATTAAATTTCAGGACAAACAATGTTATTAGCTTTAGAGTATATGGGAATAAGCAAAAAATTATTAATAAGAGGACTTATTATTCTCATAATTTATTTGGCCATAGTTATTGCATTTATATTGATAGGAGTACAAGCATTTGCATAACCAGGAGCCTTTGCTGCAGTTGTAAATTGTATATTCCCAATTATTGGAGGTTTCTCCTTAAATAAATCTGCAGTAGATAAATAGATAGACGCTATTTCTAATTCCAAGTTGATAGATTAGGTTAAGAAAGCCATCAGAGTGATATAATCAAGCAGAATTTGATTTTTATATAAAACATGTTTCTAGATTAAAATTTATAAATTATGAATTAATATAGAGAATTGGAAAAAAAGGTCTGGAGGGTCTTATAAAAATTAGATGAAGATAAATTATACACAAAAACAAAAAATCTGATAACTTAGCTAGTTGAATAACTATAATTAACAGACGATGTTGATTTGAAATATAAATACTGCAAATTGCTTGTTGATGTTTATTTAGATGAGGATGATGAAAGAAAGGCATAAGAGTATTTTAATAAAGCTATCTCATATACATCTAGCAAATCCAGATTATTTAAAGTACAATACAAGTTGATAAGCTATTATCTATTTACTAATCCACTATCTCAAATACTCAAAGATTAATTTGAATGTGTGAAAACATATGAGTGTTGTCTGTCAAAAAAGGAGAGACAATTATTTAGAGATATATAAATAGAGTATATAGACTCATTAGATGAAATACACTACAAATAATTAGATTAAAAGCCTGTTTAACTTAAGCGAATTCAACTAATCGAAGCTCATCATAATTGAAATTTGAAATTTTTTATTCAATATTTATTTTATGTTATAGAACTTATTCCGAGGAATTAAATTATCAAAATAATTCTTCAGAGCGCCTTCCTATAACTATTCTAACGACTCTAATAACTAATTAGACAAGAATATCATGATTTTTGCAGCTAATGCAGCGTAATTAATTAAAAATAATGCTTTAGAGATACAAGAAGCTCATTATAGGAATTAAAGCCCATATTTGAGGCAGCTCCTAAATTAGCTCCATCCCCAACAAGGTTGATGGATTTAGGTAGAAATTATTTTCGACACTTGAATCCAAGAAAGAAGAAAACCATGATTTAGATGATGGATGCCTATTTAGATAATTTAGATTAAGAGGAAAAATAATCATTCTAGTAAGCACTTGAGATATATTTTGATCATAATCTAAATGGTAAGGATATGGATGAAATTGATAATGATTAACTAGATTTGAATGAAAACGTGTTATGGCATTTGTTTTCCCTCATGATTTTTGACAGAACAAGCAGTCAATATGCTCGATTTGAATATTTAGATTAATTTAAAATGATTGAAAAGTTCAATAGCCGACCTAAAGTATTAAATATCCTATAATTTATAGAAAGATATAAATAAAGTCAAATATGTTTTTACATCCCATCCAACTTAGCCAAACTCCTTATCATAACTAGTTGCCATCAGCAGAATGTATTAGGGGATAGAATAGAATGATTACAATTACTTAAAATATGGAACTAAACTTCTAATCCAAGCCAATTAGCATAGATATTTTAATGTATTAGTTTTATTAATTTAAAGAAAACGTCATATATTGAAGAGTCAGTAGTTTACCATTCTGAGTATCTACCAAATATGATCAAAGCAGTCGCATAAGCATATGAATTAGGCATGAAAGAACCTGAACTATATATTGATACTCCAGGCACTTGGCTAACTTTCGATTTCGATAATCATCCAGGAATGGTATTTAATTTAGTAAAAATAAGGAAATTGGAATAATGACCTACACTCATGGATTAACAATTAAATCAACTGTGAAAGAGTACTAAAATTGTATATTCGAGGCTGATTTATAATAAGTAGAAGAATTTGCATAAATTTTAGAATTATTAGCAAAAGCTAGTGATTATGGAACCAAATTAATGAATCTATCAGAATTATTAAGAATTAAAAAGGAAATAACCAGCGAAGAATTCTTTTAATAAATGCCAATTGCCAATTTATACAAGATAGAAGATCAAATTAAAATAATATTTACAAAATTGTTGGAAAAAAATGATGAAGAATGTAAATCAAGAAACATAGCTCTAAAACTAAACAAATTATTCTAAATATTCAGATTAACTGGTGTTTTGGGGCAAATCAGATTAGCAGGTGAGGACTTATAAGTTGACGCAGAGAAATTAAAACCTATTATTAAAAACATAATGAAGGAAATATCTCTCCTAAATACAAATGGCCAAGCAGCTGACATGATAATTATAGCAAATTATATTCAACAAGCATAATATGATTTAGTCAAATAACTTTTGGTTTAATACAAAATATAGGGAGTCAAAATAGTTCCATTACTTGAAACATTTGCTTCTGCTAATAATACAGATTCAGAGATTACAATGATTGCAAGTAGCGATACAAGATAAAGAGATGGACTACTGTTAACTGAATTGAGAAATATGAGAGAATATCAACGAAATCCTCACAAAGCAATATATCTTGGATAAGGAATTACACCAGAGAGAGGAGGAGGTCCTTATGAGTTGATTCATGCAAAATACAAATCACTGACTAGAGCTTAGAGAAAGCGACACATAAGAACAATTTAAGGGCATTATTTTACAAGTGAGTTTGCGAGTTCAGATGTTGCATTTACATTTTTATTTAATGGAATAACAAATATTAATGAAGGAGAGGACTTTGAGCCATCGTTCGTTTATATGGATTTGTTATTTGAGCTTGATAATATTGTTGGAGTTCCATAAAGAGAAATGCAACAATCTAAAGAATATAATGAACTTTATGTAAAAAACTAAGTAATAAAAACACTTGTAGAAAGTTTTAATTTTGGAGGATCAAGAGAAATGATAAGACCCTTTGAAAACTTGAAGAAATAAAGGGCAATCGTTTAAGCATATGTTAATAGTGATCGATGTTCATTCACTCATCCAGAATTAGCATACTGGGACAGACTTCCTGAAGACTTATTTAACAAGATTGCTTTCTTTTATTATAATAATCACCCACACATAAAGTATGTTTTGTATATGTATGCTTTGATGGTCAAAAGATGTGATTTAGATTTCGCTAAATAGGAAGTGGGATTAGATGCCAATAACCCATGTTTTTAAGCAATGAAGAGAGGTAGAGATGCTCTTAAGAAAATGTTGGAATAATTAGGTCTAGGTGATAATAGTAGTCCTATGCAGTAATTGTGGAAACAGCATTTAGGGTGCTCCATCTTATCAACGGTTAAGGAGTTTGAATAAAAGCACAAAACATTTTAAATCCTCAACAAACTTCAATTATATTAGGGAAGAAAAATTGTTAAAAACACGATTCTTGAATTGCCAATAGATGTTAATCTCAGAAAGTTACGTATATTACAATCGACTCTAGCTAACTTAACATCATTTACAGGCAAAGGATGATGTATTAATAATATAATTATATTTATATTTATGGAACACCGAACTCAATATTGCTAGCATCAAGGACCTTGCATTCGAAATGCAGTTGTTGGATCATCTTAGGCATTCACAAAAGCATTTCTTGCAAAACTGGGAATTAATGTCCTTATATTATTACTTAACATAAGGAAAATATTAAGATCGCAATAAATTCTAAAGCAAATATTCTTTACTTTATTAAATAAGTATACATAAAACATCAAATTAGGACGAATTTCAAATTAGGATTATTCATGGGATTACAAACCTTCCTATTGAAATCAATTTAATGCTTATTGAGACTGATTAGAAATAAAGAAGATTCCTATAATTCCATCATATCTGGATTTATCGCTGGTGCTGTCAGTTTCAGCACTCAAGAAGAAAATGTGAAATACATTGTAAGAGTATATTTGTTCGGGAGAGCTGTAGATTGCATTTATCAGTCATTAGTTCAAAAGTATTTCGATCTTTTATTAATTTAGAGAATACTTTAGACACAGAAAAATTATACCTGTAGTAGCATTTGCCTTAATGAGCTCATTAATTTCCTATTGTTATTTTTTTGAACCTGAACTCCTTCCATTAGACACATATAAAATGTATAACAACTTTTCTCAATAATCAATGAATGATTCTATTTGGCATATGTGTAACATTCAAGCACACAGAAGTAAAATTTACGGGGAAGGACTCTAATGATATATAATATTAATATTCACTAAATAAAAAATAAAAAAGCAACCTCCGGGAATTGAACCCGGATCATGTGAGGGACAGTCACACATACTAACCGTTGTACTAAGGCTGCTGTTCTGTCAATATTAACACACTTAAAAATAAAGGAGAAAATTGTGTTATTTGTTATGATACAAGCATAAATAAAATACAAAAATATAAAAACGCACCCTCCAGGATTTGAACCTGGATCATGTGACCGACAGCCACATATACTAATCGTTGTACTAAGGATACTATGATGCCAGATTTAATGGTAATACAATATATATGATAATAGCGATTAATATAATCAAATGCTCTAGAAAAAAAATAAAAATAATGAGTGACTCTAATTATTTCATTTTATTAATTAATCAAAAAAAAGCTCCGCGTCCGGGAATTGAACCCGGGCCTCAAACGTGACAGGCTTGAATACTAACCACTATACTAACGCGGATTATTAAATAATTTAATATATTAATGAATTTGAGGGTGAAGCTCGATCCACGAGAAAGAGGATACTATTCTTCCTTATATCAGGCACTTGATTAATCAGTATTATAATAAAATCTATCACAAAGGGAAGCAATTCTATAGGAGGTGCGTAGACCGTTCAGTTTTTCAAAAAATCAGGTCTTAGTGTTGATGTTTTGAAAAAAATATGGCTTTTGTCATCATCTAACAATTAAACCCTAGATAGAGAAGAATTTTATGTTGCACTAAAATTAATTAGTTATGCCTAGAATAACATCGAACTTAGTCATGAGAATATTTTGAAAGGGATCCCATCACCAAACCCATAATTTACATCAGAATAGGAAGACATTTTTAAGATAAAGCCAGAATAAGAGAGAGTATATTAGGGGTATGCATAAAGTTTAGAATTACAAAATAATTAAGTGAATACAAAATTAGCGATTAATCTTTATTAAAAAGCACAGCTAAATGAGATGCAGATTTAAGCAATAATGAATTTGATAGAACCAGGATTGATTCTTAAACCGAAAATGACCCTATATTAGTATATTGTTGGAGCTCATTTGATTGCCTTAGTAACTTAGGGAATATAATTGCCTTATTCCTTACCTAAATCATTAACAGATTATATAAACTAATATTAGCCTGTTAAGGATTAAAATCTATTTGATTTTGATATGAAACCAGATAAGTCACCTGCCAACAGATGTAATTGATTATTTGTATCATAGATAGTGCATTCAACATGATCGAGCCTACTTTTGACCAACCTACGGCCAGTTAAAATGCTCCTATTTAGAATGTTCCTTCTCAGAGTGCTACAGGCTTTGGTGTTCCATTGTAAAGTGTTACAGCATAAAGCATTCCAGTCTAAACCATTCCAGTCTCAAGCATTCCTCCTTAATCACAGACCTTAAATACCAATCAAGCTCAGTATATGTAATTTGCAGACTCAAAACAAAATATAGATTTGATGTCAGAGGTTATGCCCTAAACATAACCATAATAAACATAACCTTAAAGACCTAAACAATAATAAGTAATTAAAAAACAATAGTCCTTAGAAATATAGGAGAAGAGGGAATAATCTCATTAAACAATTGAATAATTTAAGTAGGAAATTCATAAATCATAAGTTATGTTTGATAAATTAGAGGCAGAGGATACGGTTATGTAGGAAAATATATAAAATACTTAATAATTATTAAATATGTTTAGAGAGCAAAATGATAAATGCCTAAGATAAGCATAAAATCAAATAGATAGTTTTTATAAAATGAACGAATCCTATAAAACAATAATTAAAAAAATATAGGATGAAAATGAAATATTTGAAGATGAAATAAAAAATATTGATACTTAAAAGAGAAAATCTCAAGAACAACTGATTAAATCCACCTAGGAATTTAATTAAAGATAATTATAAAACCAATAGTTGAAATAAGAATTGCTAAGGATAAGCTAATAATAATCTTAAGGGTTGGAAGGACAATTCATAAGCATCATTTAAATATTATTTACCCAAATGGAATAAGAGAAAAAATCAAGACAAACATTTGATCAAGAAATTTTAAAGGAAATAAAGCAATAAAATGAAAAATTAAATAACTTAACAAAACAAATAAGTGAATTATAGAGGAGACCATCATAAGTCTCAAATTACAAGTACTAAGAAACAACAGAACATAATTCTTTATTACTCTAACCAGTTATTCAATTATAAAATGAAAATACGAAGAGCAACAATTAAATACAATTCACTTAATAACCTCCTGTTTAGACTTAAAAAGTAGATTTTGTTGATTTTAATGCAATTCAAGCGAATATCTAACCTTAATCATAGGTTGTTGTTGAAGAAAAAGTTCAAGCAGATAACATCATATTTCCAATTAATAATTATCAATAATATGAGGAAGAGACTAATAAAGTAAAAGAACATGCATTTGATTTTGGTGCATAACCTCAAGTACCTCAATAGGAGGAATAATTGGTTGTTGAGGTTCTATAATAATCTAATCCTAAGATAGAAGACAAGGAAGTTCAGGAAAAAGCATTCAAAGGATTTGATTTTGATGCTTTATAAGTCGCCTTATCTCCTCCCTTGTATTAAGAAGATAATAACAAATTTGATTTTCAATCTGATTAGGATATTTTATCTACTTAATAAATTTAATCGCCTCCTATTTAATAAGACTAATTTCATTTTTAATAAAGTAATAAAGAAATTGTTAGTCCATAGTAAGTGATAAACTTTGACTAGCCAGTTATATCATTCGATCAACAACCGATAACATTTGAGTAGGTTTAAAATCATGATTTTGACTTTAACAATCAAGAACCTCCTAAAACTAATTTAGATTTTGGATTTGATGCCTTCAAATAAGCTGACCATAACGAAGATATTAAAATAGAATTTGATGCTAATGCAGAATTTGGGAACAATAATATTGAGTGGAATGAATATGAGAATGACTTTGGTAAAGATGCAGCATTTAAATGGTGATGACTTATAATGCTCAAATAAATATCAAATAATTTTGTTTCTCTTTCTGATATGCTCCATTAATTTGGGATCCTACATTAGCCTAAATTCATTTTCTATGAACTCATCGTCTATTGACACATCGCTTTCGAAATCCTGATTGAGTTTTTTTCTGTCCTTTATTTCTAATGCTTCTTCATCTTTTATAGCCTATACATACAAAGATGAAGAAAATGATTTCTCCTTATATGCAGATCTGAATGTTTTATGCTAATTTTAAGCCTTTGCCTTTGCTTACTTACCCAACTTTGTGACAATTTTCGGTTATAATTCTTTTACGGGCTGAAACTTTTTTTACTCTCCTATCAAATGAACAAATTCAGATTGATACATGCAATTTCTACTTGCCTCAAAATACTATTAGTACATTTTTGGTGCATTTCTTAATTTGTAAAGTAATTTATATATTGGAGATTCCTCATTGGCTTACATATCAGTAGGATGAAGCTGAGAACACATTTACGTTAAGTTTGAATAAGGAAATTGATACCCTTAAAGAATTTAAGTGATGCAGACGACATAAATAATATCGTTTATCATTTTAGTCGCCGATCTTCTATTAAAAATTAAGCTATATTTTTGGTAATTTTATTCTCGAGGAAATTGGATATCTGAAGTATATGATCTTAGAAATTCAATAAACTTCTTGCAACTCTCTTGAATTTAAATTGAATGCTCATCCTAAAAAGTAGCCTAAATAATTTTCAACATATTCCTTGAGTTTCTAACAGCATAATTATTAGTGAAAAATTATATGTGTTTTAATTTGTATCTTACAAACATTGAAACAAAGCATTTGATAGCTACGAAAAAGAATTTTTTATATTTTCCTTATACTTCTTATGGCTAGAAGGTCTTCCCACCTATCCTAGCCCACTTTTCAATTATAGGTTGTACTTTCAATCGAAATTCAAACATTACGTCCAAAAGCCCTAAACCTATATTGGGACTGAAGTTCTTTTCGATTTTCAAGGTTAAATTCTCGTATCTTAAATATATATTATGAATACGTTTTTGAGAGCCCTTAAGGATATGTAATTGCAATTCCATGCAATTACAATGCATCAGCTATAGCAGTCCACTTGCCAACTCCATATTATTCGACCAAATTTAAGAATATTTTTATGTTTTATTCTGAATATAGTACATTAATCTAATAAAATGATTATAATTTTAAGAAGTTAGAATGATCAGATAGAAAGTAATTATAATAAATAAAATGTATATATACGAATTATCAACAACAGAATATCTAATACAGAATTTTAGACTCTTAATTGTGTTTTCTTTATGAGCTGAAGAAGTGTAAATTAGTAATAATGTCCTGCATTTGATTTTGGTGCATAACCATAATATCCTTGATTGGATTTGCGTTAAGTCGATCATAATCAGGATATTAAGATAGAATTTGATGCTAATGCAGAATTTGGAAAAGACGCAGCATTTAAATGGTGATGATTTATAATGTTCAAATATCAATGAATTTTATTTCTCTTTCTGATATGTTCCATTAACTTAGGATCCTGCATTAGTCTAAATTCATTTTCTATGAACTCACTGTCAATTGATGCATTGCTACAGCTGTCGAAACCCTGTAGTAGTTTTTTTTTCTCCTTTATTTCTAAAGCTTCTTCATCCTTTATAGCTTAAACATACAAAGATGAAGAAAATGATCTTTCCTTATATGCAGATCTGAATGTTTTATGCTAATTTTATGCCTTAGCCTTTGCTACCTTACCCAGTTTTGTTACAATTTTGGGTTACAATTCGATTACAGGTTGAAATTTTTTTTCCGGTCCGATAACATGTACAAAATTAGATTAATACATGCAATTTTTACTAGCCTCAAAATATTATTAGTACATTTTTGGGGCATTTCTTGATTTGAAAAGCAATTTATATATTGGACAATCATCATTCGCATACATTTCAGTGGGATGAATTTGTGAACACATTTTCGTTAAGTTTGAATAAGGAAATTAATATCCAAGAAGGATTTAAGTAATACAAATCACATAAATAATGTCATCTAACATTTTAGTCGCTGTTCTCCTATTAAAAATCAATCTATATTTTTCATAATTTTATTGTCTAGGGTATTAGATATCATCAGTGAAGGATCTTAGAAATTCGATAAACATTTTGCAACTCCCTTGTACTTAAAGTGAATGCTCATCCTAGAAGGTAGCATTAATAATCTTTAATATATGCTTCGTATTTCTGACAGCATAATGGGTCATGATAAATTATATGTATTTTAATTTGTATCTTATAAACATATAGATGAAGGATTTGGTAGCTACGAAAAAATATTTTTTATATTTTCCGTATATTTCTTACGAGAGAAATCTCTTCCCACCTTCCTTTACCCACTTTTCAATTATCGGACCCACTTTCAATCGATATTCTAATATTACGTTCAAAAGCCCTAACCCTATATTTGGACTATAATTCTTTTCTTTTTTGTAGGTTAAACTCTCATATCTTGAAATATATATATAATAAATACATTTTTCCAAGCCCTTAAGGATTTCTAATTTCAATTCCATGCAAAAGCAATGCATCAGCTATAGCAGTCCATTTACCATATCCATATTAATCTACTAAATCCAAGAATATTTCTTTGTTCCTATCTGAATAGTTAACGGAACGAGGGTTTTTGCTTGCCATTTATTTAATACAGTTCATTCATAAAACATTCATGAATATTTTAGAGCAAAAATCATTCTTTTAATTTGAACAATTAATTTGATGATTATTAAATTTTTCATAACAGTTGTACATTCATTAATATATTATAGTCAAAAAAATACATAAAAATCAAGATTACACTAAAGTTAGAAAATCATATAGAAAAGTAATCAATAAATTAATAAAATGTATATAGGAATCATCAACAACATTTTCTTTTAGTTTTTTCTTAGTGCACTTTTGTATCTAATACAGAATTTTAGACATTTTGATTGTGTTTAACTTCATCTTTAAATCTTGATTTAGTTACAAGCTGAAGGAGTATTTATTCGACACATTTTTTAAAAACCTAAAAATATTATAGAATATAAAACCAAATCTATGTTATTTCCATTTTTGGCTGAGGTTTCGTAATAAAATGCCATTTTGTTTTGCTCCATAAACTTAGTTGCATCCTCCTTAGATACTTTTCTCTGAATGTCTGATTTATTTCCAACAAGGATCTTAACTATATGCTGGCTTGCTATCTCATTTACATCACTTATCCATTTGTTTAACCCATTCATACTCTCCTAATTAGTCAAATCAAATATGAACAAAACTGCTGCTGCTTATCTATAATATTATTTAGAAAGCGATCGAAACACTTCCTCACCTGCCTGTTGAATTTAAAACTTATTACAGTATCCCATAATTACAGTTCCACCTCTGTATCATTTATTTAAACTATCTTTTTCATGAATTCAAGTCCCAAAGTTGGCTTGATTGTTTCTGGAAATTGGTTTAGTACATATTGTTTTAATATTGACGACTTTCCAACACCTTATAAAGAAAATTAATAATATTTAAATTACCGCCATCTCCAATCACAATAATCTTAAAGAAAGGTCGATCTTCTGCCATTTTAAATATTCTCCCTAATGAAATAAATAATATAAAATTAATAATGTCATTTATAACACAAAAGTAAAGAGGTGTTTTCTCTGAGGTTCTTAATCCAACTTTGCCCAAAGAATATAACGTAAAATAGACAGATGATGGACCTCCTGAAGATTTGATTCTCACTTCTGTGGCTAGACAAACTATCCCAAAGGCAATATCACTATAGCGGTTACCAACCTCTTAAGGATCTAGAATGCTCTCTCGCCAAGGTTTAAGTTCCTCTCAATTTCAGAGGAGCATGTTGAAGTAAAGGCCTAAGCCTGAAATACAAAGCGTTGAGCCTAAAGTAATAATATTAAATTGATTATTAGACTGAATTGCCATATGATCCCATTCCAACTTGGATCCCAAGAAAGGTAAAAATAGATCGATTGAGAAAAGAATTCAAAGGCCTCAATTTCTATGGTCTTTTAGAGGAATAAGTATTCATTTATGTTTTAAATTAAAGAATATCGAATTTTTCAAGGATCCTAGTGTAGAATGGTTGAAACTTGAATACTTCGATGATACAACTTATGATGATAGTAGCAATGAAGATTGGATTAAAAGGCAATACGATGAAGAGGGAAATTTTCATCTTTTAACAGGATTGGGACTCAAAGGACTCTAGTATCAACCACTTCAAGTTGAGAAATATGAAAATGGTCTATTTCATGGATTTTGGCTTTAGGATAAGACAGAGTTTTCTTTACATAGGCTTTTTATTTGTTTCGATGCAGAAGATCCAAGAAAATATGTGAAACGACTTGCGAATGCATTCTAACAAAGAGTGTATGCAGATGCGTTGGTTAGATATAACTACTATATTGATAATATGTCCCTATTAGATTTATCGGAATTGGACTCTGAACAAAAGAAAAGAATTGAGAGTGTCGCTAAGACCAAAAAAATTGAATAATCTGATGTTACTCAATTAATGTTAGAAGTGAATTCTGATTTCTAAAGAACTATGAACAAGATTATTTTTGATAAGTACCTTGATGAAGAGGAAGGTGATCTAAATTTAAGGCTTCCTCCAAAACAAACAGAGAAGGAAGTAAGATATTATGGTTGGATGGAACTTGAAGCAAATAAAGGTGTTTAAGAAATTTCTATGTACAAATATGATGAAATATATGCATCCAACCCAAAATCATTCCATGATTTGCAGAAATCATTCATGTTTTCAACCTTGTATGTTAGGGCAGAGGTTTCAAAGGCACTCTCTGACGTTCGACATGAATGTAATTTAGTTCTCAAGGAGTGCATATTTGATATTTCTAGAAGAGAAGGTGCTGTTCACTGTGATGAATATAAGCATTTATAGGAGAATGCAACATCATAATTAATGTATATGTTGAAAGGAACATGGATTCCGAATATGACAAAGATAATAAAGGATAGATTTAGTGAGATTGGAAAGGGATGGTTCAATATGAAGGAATCCTCAAAGATTACTTATGATTTCGGTAAATTGAAGAGATTATTGACTGTGATAAGATTAATGATGTAGGATACTGTTGCAAGTCTTATTAGAAATAATTTTTAATAATATGAAGATTCAATATTAAATAATTTACCTCATAAAGTTTAAATAGATAGTACAAACAAAGTGCTAAATTATTACGCAGATGGCTAGATTGCTAATTCAGCAGTGCAAGTTTTTCACCATAATAGAAAAATTCCTATTTTTCAAATTGAATTGATAGCAAAAGAAGATCATTTCTTATTTACAACAAACCCATAATAGTATGTTCACAATGTGATTAACGTTTTAAAGAAAGCTTTAGATGAAATAGCCAAGATTCAAGATCTTGAACCTAAAATATTAGCTGATTTATATAAGAGCACAAAATTAGAGACTTTCATTAAGACTCCAATGATGCCACTTCAAGAGCCTGTGGAACCAGATCCAAATGAACGACCAAGGAAGTACCCTGATGAGAATAAATGGGTTTGGGATGCTTATTACCGATTGAAAAAGACGATTGAAGATGCCCTCTAACCTTTAGATAACTATCATCAGGCATTTAATGTATTTTTGCCAGTTCTAAAATCTAAACCTGATGATTATGCAAGAGAGCTCGAATTAGAGGATCCTCCTAGGGATTTTGAATCAATTAAAGATGAAGTTATCAAGGCTAAATAGAAGGAAGATGAATTATTGCTCCAAATACCTGACTTTATTCATGTGGGAATATTTGAAATTCATCTCAATGAAGCCAAAGGGATATTATAAGAGAAATATTAAAATCTATAGAAAAACTTGATTGACTTGATTGCTAGAAGAGCTAGAAGTACTTCGATTAGGATGACTTAAGAAATGGGAGACATTAAAAAGATGATATCAGAAGATCCTGCAAATATTGAAAAGCTGACCCATCTTAAAGATTACATAAATAATGTTCCTGTGGAGCTAGAAAAACTAAGAATCAGAATGAACCAGTTGTTTGATGTATTTAGAATGCTTGAAGAATTCAACTATAGATTCCCACCAGATGACATTTAGAGAAGATGGAAAATATTTGGTTCACCAAAAGAGATCAGAGAAATGATTGAGATTAGGAATGGATAATTAGAAAAGCTTAAAGTCAAGTTTGCTGAGGAGGCAAAACTTCAATAGGAGGATTTCAAAGAATAAGTCGACAATTTGGAGAGAACTATTCAAGGTTTCCATCATCATCAAGATTTGAATAAACATAAGGATGTTGCAGAGATAGTTGACTATGTTATGAAACAAATTTAGGAGTTTTAAGAGATGGCTCAAAAATACAACATGTAGGAAGCATTGTTTGATAAAGAGTAGACGGATTATAGTAAGATCAACACCATGACTAAGGCATTTAAGCCATATAATGATCTTTGGAGTAGTGCCCACAAATTTAAGGAGGGTATTAAATAATGGATGAATGATGATTTCACATCCATAAATGCTGAGGAAGCAGAAAAGATAGTTGAAGAGGGAGCTAAAAATTTATAATTTGCAATTAGATATATGTCTGAAAGAAACATAACAGGAGTTTTGAAGATATGTGAGTCTGTCAAGGCGGAAATAGATGAATTCAAGCCTAAAGTGCCATTGCTCCTTGCTCTTAGAAAGAAGGGAATGAATTAAAGACATTGGGAATAAGTCTCTAAAATGTTAGGCTTGCCTGCTACTATCAATCCAGATGAGTAGGGGTTTAATTTCAAGGAGGTTCTCCAGATGGGAATGCTTGACCATATTGACAAGATCGTAAACATTGGTGAAACAGCAGGAAAAGAATATTCAATAGAAGTCATGTTAGACAATATGTAAGGTATTTGGGAAAATGTCAGATTTTAATGTGTGTAATATAAAAACACATTCATACTTAAAGGATTCGATGAGATATAAATAGTACTTGACGAACATCTAGTGAATACTGAAGCTATGGTTAATTCCCCTTTCAGAAAATTCTTTGAAGAAAGAATACAGGAATGGTATAAGCTACTTAAAACAATTTCGGATATATTAGAAGAATGGGGTAAATTCCAGCAATAATGGATGTATCTCTAGCCTATTTTTGAATCTTAGGATATTGCTAAATAATTGCCAGCCGAAACGAAAAAGTTTAAAACAGTTGATTAGACATGGAGAACTACAGTTTCATAAGCTAAGGCTAAAGAGAAAGTGATTGATGTTTGTAGGGAAGAAGGATTATATGAAAGATTACATGAGGCAAATAAAACTTTAGAATTAATTCAAAAAGAGCTTAATAATTATTTGGAGAAGAAGAGAGAAAAATTTGCTAGATTTTACTTTTTGAGTAACGATGAATTATTAGAAATATTGTCATAAACCAAGGAACCAACAGCTGTCCAGCCACATTTAAAGAAAGTATTTGAAAACATCAACTCCATCGAATTCGATAAAGATAAAAAGATCCATGCTATGTTTTCAGCGGAGAAGGAAAGAGTGGGTTTTGTTAAATTTGTAGATCCTAATAAGAAAAATGTTGAAGAATGGATGAATGAAGTTGAAAACATGATGAAATTATCTGTAAGAGCAGCTCTCTAGAAGTCAATTGAATAATACACTTCGACTCCCAGAAAGGAGTGGGTCATTTAGCACCCTGGTTAGTGTGTTTTGAATGGATCACAAGTGTAATGGACGAAGGAAGTCGAGGATGCCATTCAAAGATAAGACTTGAAAGGATACTGGGAGTTTTTAGGCAACTAATAAAATGAATTAGTGGATTTGGTGAGAACTAAACTCTCAAAGTAAGCTATGGTTACTATAAATGCTCTAATTGTTATTGATGTTCATGCTAAGGATGTTGTGTAGAAAATGTTTGAGTCAAACGTTATTGATATGTTTGCATTTGAGTGGATCTCCCAATTAAGATATTATTGGGAAGCTTAACTAGTTGATTTGGATTGCTGGGTGAAGTGTGTTTAAACCAATTTCCCCTATGGTTATGAATATTTGGGTAACACCTTAAGACTTGTCATAACCCCACTTACAGATAAATGCTATATGACTTTGATGGGTGCTCTGAAGCTAAATCTTGGAGGTGCTCCTGCAGGACCAGCGGGAACTGGAAAAACTGAATCAACAAAAGATCTGGCAAAAGCTCTTGCTAAATAATGTGTTGTCTTTAATTGCTCAGATTCCATGGATTACATTATGGTTGGAAAATTCTTCAAAGGACTGGCATCTGCAGGAGCTTGGGCTTGTTTTGACGAGTTCAATAGAATTGATATTGAAGTGCTTTCAGTTATTGCATAATAATTGCTAGTATTATTTGGTGAAAAAGCAAAAGGAACCCCATAAGTTGAATTTGAAGGGTCCATAATTAAACTTTTACCAACTTTCTCAGTATTCATTACAATGAACCCTGGTTATGCTGGTAGAACTGAATTACCAGATAACTTGAAGGCATTATTTAGACCAGTAGCTATGATGGTTCCAGATTATGCTATGATTGGAGAAATTATGCTTTATAGTTTTGGATTTAAACTCGGAAGATCATTAGCCAAGAAGATGGTTGCTACATTCAAATTGAGTTCTGAATAATTATCATCATAAGATCATTATGATTATGGTATGAGAGCAGTAAGATCTGTCATTAATGCTGCTGGACTCTTAAAAGTAGCATAGCCTGACATGGATGAGGAATAATTATTATTGAGAGCATTGAGGGATGTTAATGTTCCTAAATTCCTCAAAGACGATTTGCCATTATTTGAAAATATCATTAGTGATCTATTCCCAGGAATATAAAGACCAGTTTATGATTATGGCAAGTTAATTCCTGAATTGACAGTGTAGTGCGAGAAGCATACTTTGAAAGAATAATTCCACCCAGTCTAACCTGTGTAAGTTTTCATCGATAAGATATTATAACTATATGATACAATTTAAGTTAGACACGGTCTTATGCTTGTTGGGCCTACAGGCGGGGGAAAGACAACTAATTATCAAATATTATCAAAATCTATGACAAAACTAGGAGAGGCAAACGGATTTTATAAAGTTCACACCCACATATTGAATCCTAAATCAATCACTATGGGACAGTTATATGGTCAATTTAACGAGTAGACTCATGAATGGACTGATGGAGTATTGGCTTACATGGTAAGAGAATCGGTTAAAGACTAAAGTAGTGACAGACATTGGATTATGTTTGATGGTCCTGTTGATGCCCTTTGGATTGAATCCATGAATACAGTTCTAGATGATAATAAGAAATTATGTTTGAATAGTGGTTAGATCTTAACGCTTACTCCATATATGACTATGATGTTTGAGGTAGAAGACTTGGCAGTAGCTTCACCAGCAACTGTTTCAAGATGTGGTATGGTTTACATAGAACCGGTGGCTATGGGAATAAAGCCTTTGATAGATTCTTATATTCAAAGGTTTCCAAACAACATTAAGACAAAAAGAAAAGATATTGTGGCTCAATTACAAAATTGGTTTAATTTATACACAGAGCCTACTTTAGAATATATGAGAAAAAATTGCAAAGAAGTGATACCAACCATGAACAATAACTTAGTTTAAAGTTAATTAAGACTCATTGATTCATTGATAGCTCCATATGTAGAGACCGAAATTAAGAAGGTATCGAACGATGATTTGGACATTTTATCTCAAATGATGGAGAATATTTTCCACTTCTCTCTTATTTGGTCACTGCTATCAACTGTTGATTTCGATGGAAGAATTAAATTAGATTAGTTCCATAGAGAGAACATGAAATAAAATAGAGCCAATATTTAATATCCTGATGGATTAATTTATGATTACTAATTATCATTAGCACCTTGGAGTGATGTCTACTAATCACTTGAGATTGATGCTAAATTATAATTCCACGAAATTGTCATCCCCACGAATGACTCTGTTAGAAATATGTATTTGATGAAACTTCTATTGACAAACAATTTCCATGTACTATCTCCTGGACCAACAGGTACTGGTAAATCGTAAAATGCTTATTAACTATTAATAAATGGAATGCCAGATGATTTTCAATATGTTTCACTAACTTTCTCAGCCTAAACAAGTGCAAATTAAACTTAGGATACCATAGATTCTTGGATTGATAAACGAAGAAAGGGAGTCAGAGGTCCACCAGTAGGTAAGAGATAAGTTATATTTGTCGATGACTTAAACATGCCCAAAAAGGAGACTTATGGTGCTCAACCTCCAATTGAACTGTTAAGATAAATACTAGATCACTAAGGTTGGTATAATCGATAAGATCTCTAATTTGTTAAATTAGAAAGTTTACTCCTATTAGGGGCTATGGGACCTCCTGGAGGTGGTAGAAGTAATATAACTGCAAGAGCAACGAGGCATTTCAATGTAATTGCATACACAGAACTAGAGCCAGAGGTCATCAAGGCTATTTTCACTAAAATCATTTAATTTTACTTCAAAAAGTTTTCAGAACCAGTTTAAAATTTATTACCAGTTATGATAGACAGTGTCTTAAACATTTATAATAAGGTGAGAGTTGATTTGTTACCCACACCCTCAAAGAGTCATTATACTTTCAATCTTAGGGATATTTATAAGGTATTTTAGGGAATTAGTATAATATAAGCGAGTAAGTGTTAGGAGCCTGTTTAACTGGCTAGAATATGGTACCATGAAAATATGAGAGTATTCCATGATAGGCTTATCAATGATTAGGATAGAAATTACTTCAAGTTATTATTGACAACATATTTTTCTGAATATGGATTATAATCAGATTAAGTTTTGGAAACTGAGAGAATTATCTTTTGTGACTTCTTGGGAAATAGGGATTTAGATGTTAGACCATACGTTTAGGTTTAAGGAGAAATGTCTATGTTTGTCTCTTAAATGGAAGAATTGCTAGATTAATACAACAAAGATTCAGGTGGTGGCAAAAAACAAATGAAACTAGTTATGTTCTTGGATGCTTGTGAACATATATCTAGAATAAGTAGAATTTTGAGATAGCCAAATGGTAATGCATTGCTTTTGGGAATAGGAGGTTCAGGCAGATAATCATTAACGAAAATGGCCACCTTCTTGCAAAATTACAAACTACAACAAATTGAAGTTATAAAAAATTATAATATGAGAGCTTGGAGAGATGATGTCAGACGTATACTGATGTTGGCAGGAGTTGAGAACAAGCCTGTAACCTTCTTGTTTGTAGACACCCAAATAATAAATGAATAAATGTTAGAGGACATCAATAATATCTTAAATTCTGGTGATGTTACCAATTTATATAATGATAAAGATAATGAAGATATAGCTGCATAATGCAAAACAGAGTGCATAAAGAAGGGATTATAACCAACAAAGATGAATTTATTCACAGTTTACTTGGCTAGGGTTAAGAAAAATATGCATTGTGTGTTAGCAATGTCACCCATTGGAGATGCATTTACAACAAGATTAAGAATGTTCCCATCTCTAGTTAATTGTTGCACCATTGACTGGTTTACTGAATGGCCTGAGGAAGCATTAGAGGGAGTCGGTAGAGGTCAATTGTAAGAAGTAGCAGAGAAATTAGACTTGGATATCAAAAATACAAGATTAATAGACATGTTCAAATATATGCATAAGAGTGTAGAAAAGATTTCCATATAATTTAAGAATGAATTAAGAAGAAACAATTATGTGACACCAACATCATATTTGGAAATTTTAAATCTATATATATCAACTGTTGATATCAAAAGAACAGAATTAAAAGCATCAATCTAAAGATTAAAGAATGGTTTGGATAAATTGTAGGCTGCTAATGTTGCAGTTGAGGAAATGAAAATTGTATTAGAGAAAATGCAACCTGAATTGGAATAGGCTTAAATTGAAACAACGAAAATGATGGAATCCTTAAAGATAGATAAAGCTGATGCAGATTAAACTCAAAAGATTGTGTCAAAAGAAGAAGCAATAGCTACTTAGTAAGCAAATGAAGCTAATGAAGTTGCTAGAATAGCATCAGAATAAGTCAAAGAGGCAAATGACTCTCTAGCGATTACTATGTTGAAGGTTAAAGAGTTACAAAAAGAGCATTTGGTTGAAATTAAATCATCAGTATCTCCTCCTGAAGTAGTTAGAGTCGTATTAGCTGGTGTTGTTATCTTGAATACAGACTTTATTAAGAAGAATGGAGAAATAGTTTACATAAATAATCCAGGATAAGTAGGTAAGAAAGAAGAGGATTACTTTGCAACAGCTAAGAAATATTTACTTAATGATTGTGCATCACTATTGCAAATGCTTCAATCCTATGATAAGGATAATATTAATAAGAAATATATTGACTAGTTTGAGGCGAAAGTATCATCACACCCTAAATTCAATCAAAAAGACGCAGAGTAGGGTTCTAAAGCTACACTTTATTTATTCCACTGGTGCAAATGCATATATGATTACTTTAAGGTATATACAAACACAAAGCCATTAAGAGATCAACTTGAATAAATGTTGAAATTGGTGCAAGAAAAGACAATAGAATTGAATATTAAGAAGGAGTAGTTGGCTAAAGTCAATGCTAGAATTTAGGAATTGTAAAATGCATTTGATCTCAAATAAAAGGAATAAGAAGCATTATAAAAGAAAATTAAAGAATGTGAAATAAAATTAGAGAGAGCATAGAAATTAACTGAAGGATTGTCTGATGAGAAGGAAAGATGGTCAAGAGATGTTGAAACCCTTGGTAAAAGCGCAGTGCTCATACCTGGAAATGCTGTTATTGCATCAGGGATGGTTGCTTACAGTGGACCATTTGTGTCATAATATAGATAGAAATTGGAATAAGATTGGAGGAATAAATTAACGGAATATGGAATAGTCTATTCTCAGGGAATCACGATGAGAAAATTCTTAGGTGATGAAGTTAAGATATAATAATGGAATATTAATGGTTTACCAAAAGATGATACTTCAATCGAAAATGGAATCATTATAGATAAGTCGAGAAGATGGTCACTCATGATTGATCCTTAATCCTAGGCAAATAAATATATCAAATTGATGGGTAAAGAACAACCTGAGGGAATAGAAGTTGTAAAATAATCAGATTAGAACTTGATGAGAACTTTAGAAATAGCTATCCAATTTGGTAAATGGGTATTAATCGAGAATGTAGGTCTATCATTGGATCCATCATTAGAGCCTATCTTATTGCAACAGATAACGAGAACTGGAACATCTGCAACTATTTAAATCGGAGATAAAAACTTATCATACAACGATTCATTTAGATTCTTCATGACCACAACGTTACCAAATCCTCATTATTCTCCTGAAACATCAGTAAAGGTCACAATTATTAATTTTGCTATTACACCCCTTGGTTTGGAAGAATAAATGCTTGCCCAAATAGTGGCCCTTGAAAATCCCAATTTAGAAATTAAGAAAACAGAAATAGTGAGGAAGAATGCTTAAGACAAGAAAGAGTTAGTCAATATTGAAGATTCAATCTTAAGATCATTATCAGAAACTAAAGGAGATATCTCAGAAATTTTAATGGATGAAACTTTAATTAATAAATTACAAAACTCTAAGAAGTTTGCTTAAGAGATTAATTAAAGAGTCAAAGATTCGAAAGTAACAGAAGCCCAAATAGATGAGGCAAGAGAGTCCTATAGACCTGTTGCATTTAGAGCCTCATTACTCTTCTTCTGTATCATTGACTTATCAACTATCGACCCCATGTATTAATACTCCTTATAATGGTTTATCACATTATTCAGTATGGGAGTTTAAAATGCACCACCTTCAACTGATTTGAAAGAAAGATTAGAAAACTTAAACAAATTCTTCACTTACTCTTTATACGAGAATGTTTGCAGATCTTTGTTTGAGAAACATAAACTGCTTTTCTCATTTTTATTGACTAATAAAATTTTATCTAGTGAAGGCAAGACTAAAGAACCAGAGTGGAAATATTTATTAACAGGCCCTATCGGCGACATTAAAATACCCATCAACCCTACAGATTGGATTAGTGAAAATTCTTGGCCAGAAGTCTACAGAGTTCTGTATGGAATGAATAATGAATTAGTTGACTTTAAGGGAATTTTAGATGATTTCATGAATAATTTTGATAACTTTAAGGGAATATTTGATTCACCAAATCCATAAGACTCATAATTCCCAGAACCTTGGTAATCATCACTTGACACTTTTGAAAGAATAATACTTCTAAAAGCCTTAAGAAGCGATAAAGTCATTCCAGCTATTCAAAAGTGGATAGTTGAAAAAATGGATGAGAGATTTATTATCGCTCCTACATTCGACTTGGCTAAATGTTACAAAGATTCATCGCCAAATACTCCATTAATTTTTGTTTTAAGTCCAGGATCAGACCCTATAGCTGATTTAATGAAATTTGCTGAAGAAATGAATATGTAGAGAAGAATTGATTCAATTTCTCTAGGTTAAGGTTAGGGACCAAAGGCAGAAAAATTAGTAAAGGATGCTCTTTAAAGAGGAAATTGGGTATTATTGATGAATTGCCATCTAGCAGTATCTTGGATGAATGATCTTGAGAAATTAAATGAAGAACTCTAAGATTAGGGATCTAGAGATTTCAGATTATGGCTAACATCAATGCCATCTAAATCTTTCCCTACAATAGTTCTATAAAATGGTGTCAAAATGACTTTAGAACCTCCCAAAGGTCTAAGAAATAACTTACTGAGAACATATATGTAATTGGATGACAAGTAATTGAATGATTGCAAGAAACCAGACGAATTCAAAAAATTATTATTCGGATTTTCTCTATTTCATGCAATTATTCAAGAGAGAAGAAAGTTTGGTCCCATAGGTTGGAACATTCCTTATGAATTTACTAATGAAGACCTGACAGTTTGCAGAAGATAATTAAAATCTCTTTTAGATGATTATGCCATGATACCCTACAAAGTCATTAATTACTTAGGAGCTGAAATCAATTATGGAGGTAGAGTAACAGATGATAAGGATGTCAGACTAATTAAAACGATATTAAAGATCTATATTTGTTCAGATGCTTTGAGAGATAATCATGTATTCATTGTTCAGCCTTATGTTCAACCTCCTGCACAAGAGAGGCTCAATTATATAGAGTTGATCGAAAAATTACCACTGAATCCAGAGCCTGAAGCTTTCGGATTACATTCCAATGCTGATATTACAAATGCCCAGAATGAAACAAGAATTTTATTGGAGACACTTTAATCAATACAGCCTAGATCATCATCGGGAGTTGGAAAATCAAGAGAAGATATTATTGACGAATTGGCTACATTTGTATAGAATAAGACTCCTGAAATTTTTGACATTGATTTAGTTTAGAAAAAATTCCCTACTGATTATACAGAATCTATGAATACCGTCTTAGTGTAGGAGATTATAAGATACAACAGATTATTAGGAGTTATGAAGACTACCTTACTTAATGTTAAGAAGGCACTTAAGGGTTTAATAGTTATGAGTGAAGACATGGAAAAAATAGCTAATAGTTTATTTGATAATTAAGTCCCTTAAATGTGGGCTGAAAAAGGATTTTTGAGTCTTAAACCACTAGCCAGTTGGACTTAAGATTTAATCGATAGAGTGGTATTTTTAAGTGGTTGGGTTAAGAATGGTACTCCTAAGGTCTTTTGGATTTCTGGATTCTTCTTCCCATAAGCTTTTATTACAGGAATGGTATAAAATTATGCTAGAAAACATATTATTGCTATTGATAAATTGCAATTTGAGTTTAGGATAGTTGACACTATAAGTTACGCTTAAGTAACAGAGAAACCTGAGGATGGTTGCTATCTCTATGGAATTTATTTAGAAGGAGCTAGGTAATTATTTATAAATAATTTTTTATCAAAGATGGGATTTGAAGAGACATTATATAGTCTAGCCCAAGCCAAAGGAACTCTATTGCGATTTACCGTTATTGCATTTAATCCCATTTGATCCTACTGCTGAAGAAAATATGAATAGAGAAGTTAAGAAAGTTTACAATTGCCCATTATATAAGGTGGTGTCAAGGGTAAATATTTTATTTTATATATTTTTAGGCAGGAACACTTTCAACTACAGGTCATTCAACCAATTTTGTCATGATGCTTGAATTAGCTACAAAAGATGATGAGGATGTGTGGATAAGAGCAGGTGTCGCTGCATTTTTATCATTAAGATATTGATATAGTAGAATAATTGAACAAAATATTAAATATATAAATAATATTTTATTCTAAAAATGATGGATGAATTGGATGGATTAAAACGAAAATTCTAGTCTCTTAAAATTTCGGATGATGACATATATCCGATCAGAAAGAGGGTTACAAAATTAGATGATGAAGAACTTTACTTATTGGGATAAAAAGTTTAGCAACTTCAATTGGTTCCAGACATGAAGAAAATGAATCCAGTTGTCGATCAATAATGTAATGCCCTAGTGCTGTATATGGATAGATCTAAGAAATTTAGGGAAGATTCATATCGTCCGTTCATACCAATCTATAGACATTTGAAATTTAAAGATGAAGGCAAGTAAGAATAAAAATCATGAAAAATTTCACTCCTTTGATAATTTTATTTGCGACATTTGTTTCAACATTTCATCATTCCTTTTCTTCATTTTCATATTCATCTGTTTATTAAGTTGATTTTTTAATTCAAAAATCTCTTCTTATAAATTCATTATAATCTAATCCTTGTTTTCCTCGCTCAATCTTGTCTTATCCGAGTCCTAACACTTGCAATCATGCAAATGAGCCTATATTTCTGATAACTATGTTTTGTAGTCTTTCTATTCTATATGCAATTACTAACGCAATATTTCAATTTGATTATTCAACTAGTTAATCAACATGATATAACTCTACTCCTTTTCTTCATATCTGATCTAATCCATTAGACTTATTTCAGGTTCCCTCTATTATTTCAATTGCATATTCTCAAAAGTTACTTAATTATATTTTTCTTAAAGTTCCTGCAATTCTTCGCGTAATATAGAATCATCATTAAAATATGGACTTCTAGAATTGAGCTGAAACTTTAAATTATTGATGGTCTCTTAAGCGATTTACGCCTATTCGAATGCTTACAAGGCGTCATTTTAGCTTTTCTTTGTTCTCTCTTTTTCCCTTTATAGCTTACCCCATAGAATATCTATTTATGCCATAAGTTATGTCACCAAAGGTTTATCCTTTATATCTTTCGTAAGTAGAGTAATCTAAACTTCTAATGATTCCATTTTGAGTTTCTACCATTATTAATAAAATTACCAACTATTGGTTTTCTTTTTGCAGCTTATCATACTCATGTGCGAATTGGATGATATCTGATGCTTTTTATGACTTAGTTTGGATGAGCTGTTGTGATCTAAATGACGTTTAGGTTGGTGATTTATTAAGTTTAATATTTTATTTCATGAAATAATAAAGTTTTAACACTCTATTTGGGGAATAAAAGAATGATTAAGACTGTAAAAAATGCAAAAAGGTAATTCTTGATTGAATAATCTTTAGTTAGAAGCAGAATTTGACCAATTAAGGCAAGATCATCTGAAAACCTAGGAAGAAAACAACTTTTTAAAAAAGTAAATGGAATCGAAATCGAGCGATTTTCAATCTAAAGACGGCGATATGAAAAAGTTGAGAAACTAAAACATTTAATTATAAAAAGATTTAGACATGCTTAAATAATAGGTTGCATCACAAGAAAATGAACTTAATCGAAGGAATGATATTATCAGCTAATTGAAAGAATTAAATGATTAATTGAAATAATAAAAGGAAGAATTATTATTTGTCAAACCTTAAGAATAAGATGCAGTAGGCTCTGCCTAATTAAATTATTTAAAATAGCATTTAAGGGATGCTAATCTCGAAAAGGAGAAAGCATTATCATACACAACATAATTACAAGTTGAAATATAAAAACTAAAATTAGCCCTAGCATAACCAAGAGTCTAATAATAAGCTCCTAGTTAGAGTTAGTAGGACCCTGATATAGATGTCTTGAAATAAGAAAATAATGTTTTAACCTAAAGAGTCAACTCATTAATTTAATAGTTATAAAAATTTTAAAATGATCATTAAAAATAGGAAAATTATTATAAAGAAGAAATTAGGAAACTTCTAGAAACCTAAAATAAAGTTGATTAATCAAGGAATGACAGTCAGAGTTTGGAAATCAAAATTAAGAACTTAAACTAAATTCAACGGGATTAAGAAAATAAATTAAAGCAGTAGTAATAGGCTTTGGATTATTCTTAAAAAAAATTAGAGTAGTCATATGAAGAATAGAAAAATCTGCTCAAATAAATTGAGGAATTAAAGAGCTAATAAATATAATAAAATATTCAAGAGAAAAACTCTGATGATGAGGATACGTTTGATAAAGATAAATATGAGTAATTGAAGAAATAGTAGCTAATATAGATTTAGTTTTTAAGAAATAAATTATAAGAGTCAGAGTAAAAATATTAAAAGTTAGAGTATTTCATCAAATAATGTAATATATGTTAACTTATATAGAATAGAATGGTGAATAAATATTAATGACCTCAAAGATGATCTAGGAATACTAGGCACTAAAAAAAAAGTTATCCGATATTGAAAATAAGAGCAAAGATAACGACAAGACTTAATAGTTATAAGATGACACTATCTCATTGAAAGTATTAAAATATAATAATTTCAGTTACACATAAAAAATTAAACATAACAACTAGAGAACCAAGAGAAGTAGATTTAAAGCTTATACAAATAATTAAAGGATACATAAGCCAAACAGAGTTAATAGTTAAAAGATACAGAGGAGGAACTCATCAAGGCTAAAATAAAAATGGGCAATCTGATGAACATCGCTATGGAGTATGGAGCAGTTCATATTATTGATAAATTTATTTAATAAATGTGAAAATAAAATTATTATGAAATTTGTTTTTTTAGGATTGGATATTAATACAATCCTATCAAATAGATGTAACATATAAACTCCTTCCTTTCTAATAAAGAGATTAGGCTGTTTTGCTCTAAGCTATGCACTTGATCCTTAAATATAATATGCAGATAAAATTCAAACTTACATTGAAAAATGCATCAATAAAAAAGACTTCCTACAAAATATTTAAAAGAAGGATGCAAATTCTCTAGATCCACTAATCGGAGCCTTAATGTTTAATAATGCAAACTTTATCAACTAAAATTTTTACAAACAAGTTGATTAAGAATACACATTGGATTTTTTAATGAATGCCTATCATTTACCATTAGCAAAAATAAAATAATGGGAGTTATAACATTACCAATAAGCTGTAGAATCAATCATAAATCGACTTACATCAACTGGTGAATTAACTTAGCCAAATAAACATAGACTAAGATTTCAGCATTGTTGCAATATGGCAACAGACATATTGTTAAGTGATTAACAATTTGAACAAGTTTCATCCTATCAGTATTATTAAGTGGATTTAGCTTTAGATTTTTTCTATGGAGGACCTTTACAAAAAGAAGAATAATATTTTTATAATTAAGGAACGCTTATCGATCTAGTCCACAATGGCACAGCATTTAGTTTTAATTCTGTAAGTATTTTCGAATCATAAACAGTCTAATAATTTCTATATAAATATCACAAAATTCACAAACTAAGCAAACTCTATGAAAATTTGGTTATTGTTTGGTTTGGACCAACAGTAACCAAATAGCAAATACATGATTTTATATTATAGTATAAAAAATGAAAAAGTATAAAAAAAGGAGAGATATTTTTCAGAGGAATGAAAAGTCAAAAAAAAAAAGTTATTAAATAAAATAATCATCCTCTTCCTCTAACTCTAGTTTGGCCTGAACTTGCTTATTGTGCCAATTATTCATTTAACATTTCAATTTATTATTATTGCATCATTTAGGCCATTTCCATCTCTTTCTTCATCTATGATTTAATCATCCACACTTCAACGAGTTATATCATTCCTAATATCAAACCTCCAAAAATAGCATTTCTTGCAGCTATCCTCCAACCAGCTATTTTGAGAATAGATTTCAAAATTTACCTCTAACAGCTAGGAATCCTCCTGTAAAGGTACCTGCTATTACAGGATTAATCCAATCCTCCTTCTATCTCAAATGTATTAGGAAACAATCAGTCATACTAAATAGCCCACCCCATAAGGCAAATGATCCTCCCAAAACTGGCGATCGTCTCTTTAGTAATTAGATTCCTCCATAGAATCTTTCATTTTTTGGAGAGAAGTACATTCCTTGTTAACTATATTCGTACCTCTAAAGAAGTAAAAAATGCAACCTGCAAAACACCCCATAGCAAATGCTCCACCGAAATCATCAACTATTCTGTACGGGCATGGTTATTCTCTAGCCATTAATTTTTAATATATGGTTTAATATTTTCACATATGAGGCATTCTAGTTCCCCCATCCAATCGAATAATTTCACCTGTAATGTAACTATTCATACAGATTCCTGAAACACACTATCCAAATTCCTCTGGATCTCCTAATCTGTTTAGAGCTGCTGAATTTTAGAGACCTTCTGCAATCTTTTTTGGTAAATGACTTCCCATTGGCGTATTGAAAACCTTTTAAATTGGTTTATTAAACAAAAATACCCCTGGGGCTAATGTAATCACACGAATTCCTGCCCTTCCTAACTCACGAGCCATAGGTAAAGTCATTCCGATGATTGCTCCTTTAGAAGCTGCATAAACCAATTATCCTTTCTAACCCTCAATTCCAGCTAAACTGGCAACATTTATTATAACGCCCCTCTCCTTAAATTCTCCAATTGGTTATTATAATAACATTTTCGATGCGCAATGCTTCGAAACATTTACTGTTCCATAAACGTTAACTTTGAATACTCTTTATAACTCTTAAGTGGACACAACTCCTTTAGGGGATGCAGTCAAACCAGCGCTTATTATTCCAGCAGAATTAACAACTACATGAATTTATCCAAACTCTTTTATTGTGAATTCAACTAATTGAATGACATTTTTCTCATCTGATACGTCAGTTCTAAAAAATCTTAAAGATTCCGAATTTAGCTCTGCTAATATTGCTTTACCTGCTTTCTTAAATTATAATTCAATTGGATTACCTCATCGAAATCCGCAATAACAACTCTACATCCCTTTGCTAAAAATGCTTTGACTGCAGCCAAACCCAATCCTGAGGCACCTCCAGTTACCAAACATACAATAGATTTGTCAAGTCTCATAATAATTATAATTAATAGTATGTAATATGCAATTTATCTAGATATTATTTATATATCATTCTCCAATTTAGTCTTACTCTATTATTCTTTCAGCCTCTGCAACTGCTTGATCCTTAGATAATTCAATAATATACAATGACTTATTATGGCAATTTAACATGCTAATATCCTGTATTCTTTGATATTTCGGTGATTTCATACTCAAACTTCTTATCCTTGAATTCCTCATGTGACAGAATCAACCTAAAATAATAAAATTTATGTACATCTTAGCCAAATGGACATAGGCCTCAGCACAAGTTATTTCTCTAAAATTTCTTCTTTCAATTTCTGATTTGCAAATTGATCTTCCCTTACCGTGAGCACATGCATAATATGAATAAGAGTGGCCACTTGGCTCAACCATGTGTAATTGGAATCCATCAAATTCATTATACGAGGATATCAAAACTTTGGTAAGATGAATCATATACCTGCAGCTCCAAATGGTCTTCCAATTCCATACACAGTGAATTAATGTACGAAGAGAGCTAATCTTTCTGTAATTATTGATCCAGTTACTGGGATGGCAAAATTTTTTAGGTAATCGGCTGCTTCTGTTTTAGCTCTTTAAAGGATTGCTCTTGCATCTGGGAGCTTACCAACGAGGGCGACTCCTATTTATGCTTCTAATGAGTTAATTCGCCTGTTTGAATTGTCAACTAAGAGTCTTGAAAATCTTTATTTTTCTGCTGCCAATAAAACACCATCCTTGCATCGAATTCCAACTACAGTTCTATGAAAATAAATCAAAAAAGTACTCAGATATCTCTACAGCCTTAGTTGCATACTCAACTTAATAGATTCTGCCCTCTGGTGAGAAGGTTGTCACACTTTAGTCATATCCACTCCCACTCATAATATATTTAATTTAAAAATAAGTCGAGATTAGTATGGATTAAAAAGAGACTAAATTAGAAATCAAAAAAAAGAAAGTAGCATCTAAATCACCTCTCTCTTTGATGTTTAAACAAGATGTCATATCTAGTCCGATAATTTTAACAACTGATTTGATTCGAAGGTTGTTATCTCTTACTTCATTAGATCTTATGAGAACTACAAGGTATCTGGAGAACTAGATCTTTAGGGAAATCTATTGACATCTCTATAGGAAAAGGTTACTATCGAAGATTACTCGACTGGTTATACTTAAACAAAATCAAAAAGATCTCTGACATCAAAAAAACGCAATGTCTTATAAATATTTTATGGAAACTTGATTGGAGTTGTTGGAGGATTCTGGTCAATGAAATATATCTCGAATAAAATGTAGAAATTATGAAATTTTATCAATACCAACAATGCCTGTCTCGGCTTTTTTTTGAGCGGATAAGTACAAGTTCTTCTCTACTCAAGTCTGCATCCAGTTTTACCTTCTCTGTTTTATAACTCCATGTACCACTTTTCTCGCGAATTTCCAAAGTCTGTTAACTTTTTTATTATTTCTGTGCCACTTATTTAAACTTATCCTCCAATCTATCTTCAAGACTCTTCATTTCTTCTACAGTAGCTTTTCTTCTGAATTGATATTCCTTGAACATCGCTATGTCCTAAGAAAAAGGCTCCCTAATCAAAAGTGATTTAGTCGATAATAATGTTAGTATTTCTCTTGATTCAAGTTCCAGAGTTCTATCATTTCTAACTACAAGGAAATCTCCAGGCTCTAGTTGCTTTAGAAAGTCTGTATCCTACCCATGAACAGCTGTTCTCGATGTTTATATTCTTCCTCTTCCATCTTATAGAGGTTTTTCAATTGTAACTCTTTTTGCTGGTCCTTTTTCTTTGATTTTTTCCATAAATTATTGTTCTTCATTGTGTAATTGTTCATACTCCACTATTGACCTCACTTTTTCTTCAAGCTTTTCTTATTTCTATCCGAATTTTCCTTTAAATTTTAATTTTCCAGAACTCATTAATATAAATATTGTGACATCACAGAATATGTATAATTAATAAAATTTTATTCTTAATACATGAAGGTATTCAACTAAATGAGTGTAAATGTCGCTACTCGTACCTAAGAGACTGAAGTAGAGTGTCCTTTTGAGAATTTGAGGTAGTTATTAATGAAATCGTGAATAGTGGGGACGAGGCTATTGAAAAATCGTTTATGAAGTCTACGATTTAAGACAATCGAGGATCAAAAACAAATTATTTATTTACTTGCATTAGTATAATGAAATGTATGATTGGATTTGGCATATTAGGAATCGTAACTTATTAAGTTGTATTTTAGCCTAATGTAGTTAAGAATTTTGGGTTGATAGGAACAATTTTACTATTATTTTTGACTGGATCAGCTAGCGTTTATTCCTCAAAACTTATGTTAAAAAATAAAAACTTGACATAACACAGCAATTTTACCACAATCGGATTATCAATATTCAAATCCCAGTGGATAGACTACGCTATGAAGTTCATGATAATAATTTCAAATTTAGGAATGATGTTAGGGGAATTAATGTAATTCTTTGAATATTCTTAGAATCTTTGCAACTACCTCATAAAATATAGTTGGTTTATCTTATACTGAGGTACCTTGGTATTTATCAAGGGAAAGCTTTTTAATTTTGGTAGGTGTAATACTAGCTCCTTTTATGATTGTTTAAAAAATTGAAAAACTTAGATTTATCAATCTAACAGCCTTACTTTCTCTGATTTTATTCACTTTCTTTGTTATTTACAATTTTTTTATAACAGAATCTAATGAGAGTAATATTATATTGTATCAATAGCTTCCATCGACTGGCTTCCAGTAGAATTCAATTTTTATAGTGCATTTGTATCCTTACCTACTCTGATTTTGGCCTATACATGGCAATATAATCTATATCCCATCTTTAAAGGAATGAAAGTGCCCACTGACTCTAATATGATGGTTTGCACCGTGTTAAGCCATATTGGAGGATTTTCAATTTATATGACTGTTGGGCTATTAGGATACGCTACTTATGGACAGGACGTTGTTACAAATTACCTTGAGGTAATTAGAGTTGATTAAGTTGGAGAGACTATGTATTTGATACTAAACATAACTTTTGTACTAAGTACAACATTAACTCAGCCTTTGATATTTTTTGGAGCAAGAAAAAATTTCATATCGATGATTCAAAACTACTTCAAGAGAAGCGAAATTAGAGGAAGGGAATTAGATTATAAAAATATTGATGATATCAAGGAGGTTTCAAGGTAAAAAAAGTAAAAAATGAAAATAATTGCAGACATATTCTCATTATTTTTGTTTTCATTGTTAATTGTAGCTTCTTTATATGTCAAACATTTAGATATGATATTCAACTTTCTGGGAATTATTTGTGCAAACTGCATCTAGTTAGTTGTACCATGCCTATTTTATATAATGATAATAAAAACCTAAATGCGAATAAAAACTAGATACTACTATGCTACTATTGTATTACTAGCAATTTCTTTTTGTCTTGTCATTGTTTGTGTATCCAGTTAATTTTTATGAAATAATTTTTATATCTAACAATTATACTTGTATAAAACAAAATTATTTTATGAAAATAATGTAGTTGAAAATAAATTATTATATCTTTCAGTGTTCATCATCTAATACTATCAAAGAATATCATAAAAATTAAATTTTAGATCATTTTATTTTAACTGATAGTAAACTTTATTCCATCAAACTTTTTAAACTAAATCTTCTTCTTTTTATCAAACTCATTATTCATTCTTTAGATCGAAACTAATTGATTGTCGCAATCCTAGATAAGATTTCCAAGAGAGACGCATTTTCCTAATGGAAGTTCGAGATTTGATTTGTTTTTTGTATGAATTGATGTATTATTATTAGTAGGAATGGAGTAACTGTCTCTTTTTCTTCTTTTGATTACAAGCCTTGATTTCGTGCTTGTCTACAGAATGGGAAAAGGAATTGGGGTAAGGTTTGAAGGTAAAGCTAAAGACATAGGCTATGTTTTATTTTTGACAAGTCCTTTTTTCATTAATTCCTTGTCAACATTCTCTTAAATTCGACTTTATTTTGATTACTGCATTTTATCATATTCCATCAGTTTTTGTTCATATAATCTTTATTCTAAAGTTGATCGTCCGCGTTCCAAAACTATTGCTGGCTCTCTATATGTGGAGATACTTCTAGTTTGAGCTTATTGTTTGCTTTCTTCTGTTTGTTCCAATCTGTCCTTCATCTACATAAGCATTAACATATGATCCCTATCTTAAAAAAATTATGATCTCCGTTTAAGTAGATTTGGGTCTTTGCTGTTTAGGTTTTATTCAGAAAATAATTCTTTTTCTTTAACTCCTAAATGTTCTTCCATTTATTTCAACAGCTTTTCAATTAATTGTTTCTTTGAAAAAGTTTCAGGTTTTGGTCTATGAATATAATTTTATTTTACTTTGCTCTTGCTTATTTTTATTCAATTTCTTATTATTATTTTTCATAGTTCTTTTAAACGAGTCTATCGTAGACATTCAACTATTCGGGAGGTAGCATTGATATTGACCTTTTCTAATTAACCTTAGTTCTATTATTGTATAGATCAATAAAGTCATCAGAATACATTCCTTGCTATATTATGAGAGTCATACCATGTTGGCTTCAAATTTAATTCTGCATTTCTTTTTTATATCTCTTAATTACATATATATATTTTTTATTAAAAATGAATCCAATTATCCCAGAAATTAATAAACAATAATTACCCTCTGCAATAGTACAAAACTAAATATAAAATGATCAAAAATTTCTACAAGTGCTTGATATGAGGAAGGAATTAATAATAAACAGATATTAGTATGATGTGATAGAATAGAGAAGGTTTTTCAGAGCAAGCTTATTCGGAGGAATATTATTATCTCTAGGAGTTTATGGACTTTGGGATATTTATTTTGGAAAGACTGAGAAGTAAAAGCTTAAGTTTAAAATTAGCGTCAAGTGCTATTTCAGAAGTACGATTAATTTGATAAGCTTTTTATTAAAATAACTGTAAAATAATGAATGACTACTTAGATGAATTAAATCGACATGAAATCAGAAACACAGGATATGTCGTTGATCTATTAGAGCAAGGATTATTACAAGTTAAAGCAAATAAAAATAATTACCAAGAATATGTAAAATATGCCAATAAATGTGTTAACTTAATTATGTCAAATGATATTTATCAACAGAAATACAAGCAATAAGTAGTAAAACAACTATAAGAATTAATTAATTATACAATTGATAAAAAATAAACTCACAAGGATTTGTTTTATCCAGCAATCTACTTATATAAAAACTCAAACAATATTCTAGATAAAGTTTTATCATTAAAAGTAATAAAACAGTTGGATCAACAATATGTAGATATTTAGATGTTGAGAGATGAATTAAAAGCATAAATTAGAGAAATAAAAGAGGAAGATAGATTATAATCATAGTTGAGAGATAAAATATCAGATTATCCCAAATTCAAAGAGATATTTGAAGCCTAATTAGAGTATTAGCATTAAAAATTGATAAGATAATTATGATTCAATTAGTAAATACACTTCTTCCATTAAGATTCTAAACAGGTCTCGCATTTTCGGTTGCTCCTTAGAGTCTTTACAAATTTTGTATTTAAGTAGTAGACACTGGAATTCTGCTTCTTTTAATTAAATATTGGACATTCTCAATACAAGGAGGCGTGGTAAGGGATCCTGTGTATGCTAAAAATTCTCCCAATTAATCTGGTAGGAGCTAAAATATAATCCTAAAAATACCTCATTTAAAGTAACTTCCTTTTGAATTAATATCAATTCTCCATTCTTGATTGATCGATAATTTACATTCTTTTCAGCTGGCATACCAATGTTTTCGAGGAATTCGCTCCTCTCAGTCGGAAAGGTGTTATGCAAAAATAATACTAAAACCAATAGATCTGATTCCTAAGATTTGTGAATTATTTGTATTTCACAATCCATTTTAAAATGATTTGGTCCCAAAGTATGTTCGGATGGGGTGTGAAAGTTGATTTCTGTAGCCTAATACATAACTCCATTCCACACCAAGACTCCAAATCCAGAATCGTCAGTAAGCAGTTTAATTTGATAACCATCAAAGGTCAAAAATAACCTATTTTATAAATTTAAGTACTTTTCTGGAATTACATGATAATCTAATATTGGTTATTTCATATTCTTTTATACCAATTTCTACATATCTAAGTTGATGGGAGATTACTATCTTCCTGATTTACATAATCTTGGCCATTCTAAAGGCTCATTTTCTAAAGCCTCTTTTGCTTCTTCTTCTTTCTTTTTTTAAACATTGGTATGTTTAGTCTATTATTTAGCCTCAGCAGATTTGCTTGCTTATCGTTCCTTAATTCTCCTATGTGCATTTAATTTTTCTCTTTCCTTCTTTTCTTCCTCTGTTTCTTCCTTCTCTGCTGGTGGCTCTTAGACTTTTTCTTAAGGCTTAGCTTGAACATCCAAAGCATCATCAACAACATCATAGACAAGCTCTTCATTTTTATCTATATCATCAACTACAGGTTCAGCAGCAGCTAAAGGATCCTCCTCTTTTTCTGATTACGGATCCTTTGGTTCAGGTTTTACTTTTATGACAAAATAATCTTCAGTTCTAACTACTTTGCCAGGTTGAAAACCTGGGGGCATGAATACAAATCCATCTAGATTGCTTACACCTCCTATGATTGAAAAATTATCCTTCACTAATTTTTTATCAACTTAATGTTAATTTCTTTATTTTTTGAGTTCTTCTTTTGTTTTTGCATCATAGTCTAACACAACAAACAATATTGGATCAAAATTAGTATAAATAGGCCTTTTCATCTCTTTCTATTCTCTCACTTAAAATAATAACATTTCAGGATAATCGATAGCCTAATTTGTTGATAGTTTGTAAAATTTAAATAAAACTAGCCATATCATTTATTCACAAGGAGGAAAGGTATCACTTCCTTAGTAAACGAAGAATTTTTCTACAATAAGTAATAGAAATACCGTTTTCTCCAAATAGTTCTCCAAGACTGATTGGATTAGGAACTTTGTAAACATCACCAAATTTTAGGTCTTTAATTATGTTCATTCCAAAACCAAACTTTGCTAATAATTAATCTTCAGTATGATCCTTGTTAGTCGTAAATAGTATTGATATTCCAATTTTAAATTTATCCGATGAAATGAAGAAGACTGAGTATAAAATAAAAACGAATACTTTACATTTCTAAAGGATAAAAATAATCGTTTTCAGATATTGAATGTTCTGATGGTGATTTAAACTTAACCATATATGCATTAAACATTCTACCATTATGTTTGATGAATCCATATGCCCCTGGTACTTATAATTCACTTCCTGTATTTTTCATAAATATGTCTCTTGCTTCTAAGAACTCAAACTCTAGTTCTAGATCTATGTGAGCAAAAGGAGGTTTAATTTGAATAGGTGATTAACCCTAGGATTCATCTATACATGCTCCATATTCCTTACGAGCATTTGCTATTATTAATATAAAAAATAGCATATTTAATTTTTTTTTTCCTTTATTTCTCAATATGAAGAAAGAAATTGAGCAAATATTCAAGGGTAAGGAAACTATTTTACAGTATCAATATCCTGGAATGGAGAATGTAAGCAATTATAATATTTACAATAGCCTTACAAAATCCATTTTAAACCAAAGGCTGAGATTAAGATCGCGATTAATATTAACCGCAATGTTATTAAATTAATCAATCCTGCGCTATTGGATCTTGATGAAAGTACTCATAATCATTAAATAAAAAGAATACCTGAAACAAATTCAATTGCAGCACAATCAACAATATAGATTGGAGATATTTGGTAAATTCAATCAATTTTCCTTATTCGTATTGCATTCGGCATTAGAGTATCTGTAAGAAATTACAATACCTGAAGTATTAGAGTTAGAACAAATATATCAATTATTGAAAACTACAACTTCGGTTGTTCAGAGAGACCTTCATAAATAAGCAATTTGCATAGCCATTGTTGGGGTTTTATAAGAGAAAATAATAAATTTTGAATTAAATGCGTATCATATAGAATGGTTGCTGAATTATTTAAATCCTTATAATGCGGTAAATGTAACCTTAGTTCTTAATATACTTACGTCTGCAGCATACTAAAATAAAAAGTCACTCTAATTGATAATAGATGGTTTCTAAAAACTATCTGATAAAGCCAAGTTTAGATTTAGTGTTTAGCCTTTATTTAAAGTTGTTGAAGTATAAAAAAATATCAATGTTGTTTACCTAGGATTGGAATTTTTAAACAATCTATTAGATGCAGCTGAACAATTAGAAGATGAACAATCAAAGAATTTAATATTAGACTAATACGACACTAATGGTCTTTATGTGATTATACAAGATATTAAACACAAATGTGATGAGTATAAAATGGAAGATTGCACATTTCAAAGCACTCTTTAGTATATATCATAAGAGAAATACTCTGCTCATTATAATATTGTTGAAATTTACTATTTATCAAGAGTTGATGATATTGATCTTGAGAAAGATAAAGATCTAAGGCTTAAGATATCAAAAATTGATGAAATATTTTCTTAGGCTGACAGATAGTTTTAGATTTAGAGAAATCAATTAAGAGACATAATCGAGTAGCTAGAACTCAAACTGCCGTAGCCAGAATAAGATAATGCAGGTCCTATGCTAAGATTCTCATCTTAATTTAGAATGAGAACCGATGAATAGCCTAAAATAAATGAACCTCCAAATAGATTCTCAGAATAAAATATGATGACATAGAGTGTTAGACATTCATATCAACCAAATGCATAAGATAAGATATATACTGAAATTTACAAAAATATAAGGAATGCTAAATCTATTGATGACATTAACAAAGATATGTTGAAATTATGTGAAGAATAAGGCAATATTAGTACACTTAGTAAGCTATTTGAGAATTTAGCTAAAAAGTTACAAGAAATCTAATAATAAGACTAAAAGGGAAAACAAATTTTATAGGATATAATATAAGGATTAAAAGGACAAAATGTAATTATTTAATTTATTTCAAGAGCGACCTGCAATTAGAAATAAAATCGTATGAAGACAAATAGAAGAAATACCTATAAAACGAAACTTAAAGTTCAATCATTACTGAATTAAGATAAAAACTCAAGGCAATTAGTGAAGAAAATATGCAAATGAGAGAAAAAATCAAAGAAATTGATCAATTTAAGGAAAAGGCAATTCATATTGCTAAAAAGGTTGAAGAAAATTAAGGATTACTCTACAAAATTCAATAAATTAAAGATATGGAGCTTAAGATTTAATAATAGGATTAAGAAATACAATAATTTAAAAGGGAAATTGAATAACTTAAATAGAGAGGTTACGTAAAATAACAATCCATTGAGAAACCAAGTAATCCTGTTCCTCCACCACCACCTCCACCTCCTCCTGGTAAATTATAGCCACCAAGTGCTCCACTTCCTCCACCACCTCCCCCATAAGCTCCTTAATTGGCTCCACCTCCACCACCTCCTCCAGGTGCTCTAAGACCTCCTGGTCCTCCTCCTCCTCCTCCACCTGGAGCACCGTAAATGATAAATGGAATTGGAGCTCCTCCTTTACCTGGAGCTAAGAAAGTACCACAGAAACCGAAATAGAAACCTAATGTGGCGATGAGAGGATTCTAATGGAATCTTGTTAAACCTGACTAAGTTAATAACACTGTTTTCTAAGGAATGGATGAAACTGCCATTCAGTTAGATAAAGCAATTTTAGAGGAGAAATTTGCTGCTAAATAACAATAATAAACACAACAAAATCAGGAAGCAGAAAATAAACCAAAAACGAAGTAAAAAGTTTCTCTCCTGGCTCCTGAAAGGATTAAAAATTTTGAACTTATTTTAAGTAAATTGAAAATGAGTAATTCACTTATTTGCAGATCCATATTGGAATGTAATACAAGTGTTCTTAGATTGAATGTGATTGAAAGTTTACTAAATATTGTGCCAACTGATGCTGAATTTCAATTATATAATAATTAAGAAGAACTTGATAAGGAGACATTGCAATCACCTGATTTATTTGTCATAGAGGCTTCATCTATCCCTTGTTTTGCTGATAGACTTATAACTATGAAGGCATCCTTCACAATAATAGAATAGTGTGTAGAATTAAAAAATAAAATGATCAGATTCAGATAAATATATGATTTCTAACTACAAGATGATGGATTGAAATTCCTGATAAAATTAGTTCTGGCTTATGGAAATTATATTAATGGAGAATCCGTCAGGGGTGGAGCATTTGGATTTAGGTTAGATGCCATCAACAAAGCTGCAGATATGAAAACAAATGATGGTAAGATGACATTGTTAATGATTATTGCTGAGAAATCAGAAGACCTCTATGGAAAGAAATTAATCAATGAGGAGATATTTGATGATCTGGAATTCATGTCCAAGTCTCCTTTAAGTTAACTTTATTAGGACTTGAAAGAAATAGAAAAAACACATAAATCAATCAAAGCAGCTTTGAAATCATAAACAACTAATCCTCTTGATATGATAATTATGTATGATTAGTTGAATCAAGAATTATCGGAAAAGATAGATGAATTGAAGGAAATTCATCAAACTAATGAGAAGAAATACGAAGAACTTTGTTTATATTATTGTGAGAATCCTAAACAGATGCAGAGTGATGCATTCTTTTAGTTGATTTTGAATATCTGGAAAAACTACACCAAAGTATTTTATAATTAAAAACTTTTAGGCTAAATAAACCGTAGATAGAATTAAATTGCTTGAATCGAAAGAGAAAGAAAGAAGCCAATATGTTAAGTAGAGATCGACGATTTAATATAAGCCTGTACAATTAGAACAATTGGGGCTGAGGGGAAGTTTAGCAGAGCCTTTCGGAAGATAACGAACGAATACAAGTTAGTAAATTAAATGAATGAAATATGTATGTAATTTAAAATAATCCTATTGGGTGACACTTATGTGGGGAAGTCTAGCTTACTTAAAAGATTCTCCGATGACACTTTTTTAGATAATATTTAGCCTTCAGTTGGAATGGCTTATTGTAAAAAAGTTATTGAAAGAAAAAATCTTAATATCACACTAGAGATCTGGGATACAGCTGGTTAGGAAAAATTCAGGAAAATAGCACCCATTTACTATAGAAATGCATAAGCTGTTGTATTGTGTTTCGATTGTTCAAAACCTGATACATTGGATGGTGTTAAAAGATGGCTAGATGAGATTGATAAGTACTTAACAATCGACTGCATCAAATATTTAGTCGGTAATAAGGCAGACATTTGCGAATACAATATGAAATAGGAGTATTTGGTAGCAAACAATCTGCATTATATATAAACTTCAGCTAAAACGGGATAAAATGTTCACAAACTTTTTAGAAGAATAGCTCGTATGCTTGCTAAATCTAAATTAAAAAAGATGGAAAATTTAGAAAGAAAAACAATTGTCACTCTCTAAGTTTAGGGGCCAGAAGAAGTAAAAAAGAATCGATTATGTTGTTGAAATTTAATTTATTATATACACGTATAATTATTATAAAAATAATCATAATAAATCTTCAAATGTCGGTTGAAATTCATCTGTGAGTGCACTTTGCATTAATCTTTTAATGGCTGCTTATTTATCGATTTTATTTTTGACAAAATCATGCAGAGTTGTTGTAACTGGCATGTCCAAATTTTCTTCCAAAATTTTCTTATAAACTAATTCTAATGTCGGTAGACCTTCTACAACACCTGATGACTCTTTCAATATTTATTCAACAGTCATCCCCTTTCCTAACTTAACACCAAATGTTCTATTACGACTAGTAGAACCAAAGCCTAATCATAATAGTATTTTTATTTACTTGTCAACATCAAATCTCCGATTCCTGCTAATCCATAAAATGTATGTTTGTTTGCTCCATGAAGTCTGGCGTATCTTTGCATTTCACCAACACTTCTAGTGATGAAGGCTGTTTGGGTATTGAAACCATAACCAGCACCTTCAACGATTCCTGCTCCTATAGCTATTATATTTTTCAACGCTCCCGCTAACTCTACACCTACTACATCTGTTTATGTATATACTCTGAAAAATGGATTAGATAATCCTAACTAAACTAATTTTGCTGTCTCTATCTGTTAACTAGCAACAACAAGAGATGAGGGATCTGAGTCATGAAACATTATTACATTATAAGATGATTTCTCTCGCAAATGATGGCCCACTAAGGCATGCATACTTTTAGTTTGCTGAAAGGTTTTCCCTAATCATTTCTGAAATCAATTTTCCGCTCTCTAAGATGATTCCTTTCGAACATGACACAAAAGGTACATTGTTGTTGATGAGTTATTTATTTTCCTTCACAAATGCAGTAAGTGACTAAACTGGTATGCAAGATAACACAATCCTAGAGTTATCTAATGCTTCTTTAAGATTAGTAGTAGCTTTTATATTTTTGTGTAATTTTTGATCTGGCATGAACTTTGGATTAGAGTTTTCCCTATTAATATGATCCACAACATCCTATTATCGACCGTAAATGGTAACAGTTCCAATATGCTAGTTGTGTGCAGCTGCAAAGGCCATCGCAGTTCCAAATGCTCCAGATCCCAAAACAGACACCTTATGCATTGATTTTTAATATAAAAATGATGCAATTCTAATTTAAGAGTTTGATATACCCGTCACCTTCTCCTCAGTACGATAAAGCCACTTTTCCAGCATTAGAATTCGTAGCAGCCCCTAATGAGAGATCTTAACCTAATAAAACTAGATTCATTCCATATTTGTACCTTAAACATGAGATTAAAACAAATCTTCATTTTATTTACTTTCACGGAAATAAGGAGGATATGTATAAACTAAGAATAAAAATAGTTAAAATGCCTAAATTTTTATACAATAAATATAGCAAGCGCTAGCATTCAATGCAATCATTGTAGAATATCCGGGATATGGGATTTATAAAGACTATGAAACCAGCGACGAGCTCATTCAAGAAGATTCTTTATATGTTTTCGAATATGTTAGGAGAAAATATGACCTTGAAGAAAATGACATAGTTATTTTTGGAAGATCTCTTGGAAGTGGTCCAGCCTGTTTTTTGGGAACTTAACGAAGATGCAAGGCAATCATTTTGATGTCGGCATACACGTCCATTTAGGCTGCAGCCAAGGATAAAATAAGTGTTCTTTCGTTCTTTGTTAAAGATCGTTTTCCTAATGCAATAAGAGCCAAAAATATAATGTGTCCTGTTCTGTTAATTCATGGACGAGATGATAAGTTAATCAGTCCTGCACACTCAGAAAAAATATTCGAAAAGTGAATTAACATATAATATTTTTAGTCTTGATCCTCAAATAAAGAACAAATCGAAAATTACTGTTAGAGATAATATGAATCATAGCAAATTTTCGCTTGAATAGGATCTTATTATCCCAATATATGATTTTTTAATTAAACTTTAATGAATATAAATTTATTTTTTCACATATTCATTTCTAACATTTCAATTTTTAATTTCTCAATAACTTGCTCTATCAAGATGAGCATCTCTTGTTCTGTCTACTCCCTATCAATCTTAGTTCGCCTAAGCATATCAGTGATTCTTGTTTAGATTTCTCTTAAACTTTCTACAATATCCTCCTCTCTCAATTCTCTTTCCTTTCTTTCCCGCTCAAATACATCCCTCAAATCTTAAATTTGTTCCATAAATTGATGATAAATTCTCTCTTCAACCTCCCGCCTTTCTTAAATTTCATTTTATAATTCATCTGCAATTTTCGGAAGATCTTCATTCAAGTATTAATCAATAAATTCGTGAGAAACTGCTAATTACTAGATATATTAGATTATACTTATTATTCTCTGTTGACTTCTTATGTTACTGAATCTATTTATTAACTAATTGCATATGATATTTTCTTTTCATATTCTATTCTCTCTTTAGAATTCGTCTCTAACATTCTCTTTGCATGTCTATCTAAATCAACTATAAGTTTGGCTGTTTCTGCTTCTGATCTTTGTCGGCTATGATAAATAATAAATTTGAATTCAAAACTTTTCATTCTGATTATCCAGAAATTCATATAATTATTTGAATTTCGTCGACAATTGATTTACGGTGCTCTCTTTTATAGTTTATGCCTATTTCAGATTCTATTCAAATTGCAATATCAATTGTGCTATAGTTGTAAATCGATTGTTTTTCCTATTTATGATGTTTTAGATTAATACTCCTCTTAGACTGTCGAGGATATATTGTTCAGTTTTTCAAAAATACTAGTCACTCTATCCTGGATATTTTCTGTCATCTTTAATTTTATTTCAAAAAATAAATAAAAATAATTTATATTGTTCTTTTATGATATCATCTTCCTTAATTTGCAGCATTTACTATATCTGTGAAGGCAGGCTTCAAGGATGCACCTCCAACTAAAAATCCATCAAGGTCTGGTTTCTTGATCAAATCAGCAGCATTCTTTTCTGTCACAGATCCTCCATAAATAATTCGGATCTTTGAAGCAACATCAGCATTCAGAGTCTTTGATACCCAACCTCTTATGAATGCATGAACTTCTTATGCTTGTTCTGGTGAGGCTGTTTTTCCTGTACCGATAGCCCACACTGGTTCATAGGCAAGAACGATATTCCCCCATTAATCGACTGGTACCTCCTCTTGATTAAATAAATAGAAATAAATGTTACTTGCTATTGCAGCCAATTAAGTTTAAACAACTTGATTTGTATGGCCTGCTTCTCTTTCTTACAAAGTTTCTCCAATGCAACCTATAACTGATACATGGTGATCTAATGCAATTTTGACCTTCTTAGCTACAACTTCACTATTTTCTCCATAATATGATCGTCTCTCTGAGTGTCCTAAAATAACCCATGGAATTCCGAAATCTTTTAGGTGTTCTACACTCAATTCTCCAGTATATGCACCTTATTTAGTTAGAGAACTATTTTAAGCTGCGACTTAGACTGTCTTTATAACGTTTTCTTTAACCCATGGAATATGAAGGAAGATTGGTGCAATTGTTACCTCTATTGTAAAATTATTCAATTACCTACCTTTTTGGGATCAAAAACAAGTTTGTTAATGACTCCATTAACCAAAGCTTAAGTTTGAGCAACTGTGTTGTTACTTTTCCAATTACCTCCAACAAAAAATCTTCTCATTAATTAATATGAATTAGGCAATTATTTATGAAAGAGACCCAAAAGATGTAAATACAAATATATTCTCTAGAACAAGAAGATAATTAATGGATACAAGATTTTGAAGATTATTGGTGAAGGTGCTTATGGAAAGATAAAATTATCATAAAAAGATGGAAAACTATATGCAATCAAAAAATTCAATAAATACTTATTGAGGAAGAAGAATAAGATTTATAAAAACCCTGATGGAAGTATTCATGTTTAATATAAGCAACAAAATATTAAACACTCTTGGAGGAAGTGTACAGAGAAATATAGATTCACTAAAATCTAGATCATCCTCATATTGTTAAATTATATGATATTTTTGATGATGATAAGAGAGACAAATTGTATGCTGTGTTAGAATATGCATCTAATGGTTAGATATTGAATTGGGATCATAAAAAATAAATATTTTAAGCAAGGGATTTTAGTGAAGAATAGATCAAAAAATATCTTAAATAAACATTAGAGGCCTTATAATATTGTATTTCATTATAAGTCTATAAGTGAATTAGATTTTTGTATGCCATAGAGATATTAAACCACATAACATATTGATTGATGAACACGATAATATAAAATTATGTGATTTTGGCACTGCTCAATAGTTGTAGTCTGCCAATGAAAGAGTTAAAGGAACAGAAGGTATATAATATTACTTAACTCAAAGGAACATTTTAATTTGTAGCCCCTGAATGTTTAAGAGAAAATAAGGATAATGATATTCCTGGGTATAATGGATTCTTATCTGATATATGGGGACTCGGGATTGTAGCTTATTGTATGGTTGAAAAGAGATTACCATTTCAATCTGATAACATGTTAGAATTATTTAAATAGATTGAATCAAAAGAGTAATATTTTAATTATTTAAAAAAAGTATTTAAATGACTTACAATGGGTAAGCGAAATAGATAATTATGAAAATGTTGATAAGAGACACTAAATAAAGACCATCAGCATAAGAATTATTATAAGAACCATATTTTATATGAAAATATTCATTTTGATTAATATTTTGACAGAACGTGTCTCATTAATTCTGGATCGTTTTTTAGTTTTTCTTCCTGTTAGTTATAGTTTATAAACTAATATTCTAAATGCTAATCTTTTTCTTTATCTTAATCATTTTCGTCCTTAATTAACTCTTTCTATAGCTCAATTCTGAATTTCTTTTCGTATTATGAAGGTCTAATAATTTTATCTTTTCTCCTAATTGCACCAGTGTTGGTTAGTAATCCAGTTTAACAGTGTTTTGCATCTTCCAAAGTAAGAACTTTTAAAATTTCTGGTGCAGGCTTTCTTTTTACACTCAGATCAATTGAAAACTTTTCACTTTGTTCAATGTAATTGTGTAAAGCCTCATGATACTCTTTGAAAATAGTTGGAAAGGACCTTACTTCAACCATTACTTTATACAATCTCGTTTATTTATTTTTATCAATAGTATCTTCAATATATGGAGAAATTTCCATAAATTCCTTTATATTATTCTACCCTTACTATATCTAAGTTAAACTAACGATTGCTGCATAATGATCCATAATCACAGTTGCAGATCTCTTAGTGAATTAATCTTTATAGTAACCATACTAGTAATATCTGTCTTTTTATACAAATACTATGAAAGATTTAAAATATTCAACAAGTGTCTTGCAGCTCTCTGAGATTTGCTACATAAATGTATCTTGGAAGGATCTCTCACTAAATTTAATTACATATTTCAATGCTCGTTAGCAATAATATTTTGAAAAGAATGCAGAATAGAATCTCTTCTTTCTTAAGAACATATTTATGAAATCTCTGATTGCCCGCCTGAAAAATTTTTTAAGTTTGCTACTCAAATCAATCTTCTCCAGGGTTTAACCCGTTAGTTTTTAGTATTCTAGATTTATTTTAGGTACTTTAAAAGTATGTTTTAGTACTAACTCCAATAGTTTAGGATCCACCCTAGGAGTTCTATCAATCTCTTCATTTTTTAACGTTTTTAAACTTATTATAATATAGATTAATACATAGAGGGCATTGACTATGGGCATTTGCATTCGATTCCAAAGAGTAATAAGGCATCTGCTATTAATGCCCATTTTCCATAACCTATTTCTCCGACTAATTTTAGGAAAATTTGTTTATTCTCCTCAGAAGCCACTATGCTTTTACTATTTCTGATTCTACTCATTATTATGAAAGAAGACAATTAAAATATTTCATTTTATCATAAAAAATCTTGTATTTAATTTTCCAAATATTTTTTTTTTAATTTCAACTAAATCTGATAAACCTAAAAGCAATAAATGAATTAAACTGATAATATAATGATGAAGAGATTAATTTTTATTGGATGAAAATTCTAAAATTGCTATTGTCACTCCTACATCTTAATTATGAAGTAAAAATAATCTTTGTAAATAGAATTAAAAACTTCAGAGAATAAATGATATTTAATGATCATATATTTGATAATCATAAATCTCCTGAACTACTACTTCCCAAGGCATTCCTAAGAAACAATCCTGACAAAACGAGGAATATAAGAATTATAGTTGCAAGCCCAGTCAATACACGATCTTATCTATAGTCTCCATATTTGAACAAAAAGTTTAAGAACTTTCGCTTTGATTCATTATATGGTGGGTATCTTTATTGAAAAATATCTGCTGAGTTTTTTTCCAAGACGATTTTAAGGTGAACACAATTATCAAATCCTATTTTTCCGTTTATATAACCATATCCTGAGTTTCCAACTCCTCCAAAAGGTAATTCAGGATTCACCGAATGAAACATGCAATCATTTATACAAATACCTCCAGATTGTGTTTGATTAATGATTTTCTAGAGTTTATTAGTAATGATACCTCTTTATTCTCATTACTTGCGCCAAAATAATACAATGCAAGAGGTTTATGGTTTGAATTAATATATTATATCGCCTCATCGATGGTTTTGTATTCCACTACCGGAAGTATAGGCCCAAATATTTCATTCTTCATCATATCCGAGTCTTTTGATGGGTTAAGAACGATTGTTGGCTCAACCCACTTATCTTGTAAATTGTATTTTCCTCCATACACAATTTAACCTCCATTCGTTGTTAAATAAGATTAGACTCTCCTAGCATGAAATTCATTTATGAATCTATTCATTCTTTCTTCTGGCTTGTCAGAGAAAAATTATTTATAGACAATTTTTAGTTATTCTATGAACTAATCTCGAACCTTAGCATCTACTAGAACGTAATCTGGAGCCACGCAAGTTTATCCTATATTAAACCCCTTGATTTATGATATCCTATAGTTGAAAATTGAAAAAGATACCTTCTAGCCGCCATACCCAAGTCGTTAGTTCCATCTACAATTACAGGGCATTTTCCTCCAAGTTCTAAAATGCAAGGAATTAAATTCTCTGCAGCTGCTTTGGCCACTAATTTCCCTTTTTCTGGGCTACCAGTGAATATGATCAAATCAAATGGATGTTTTGTGATGTTTGCAGCAATTTCTATTCCTCCTTCAATCACCCTATAGAATTATTTATCTAAATAATTGTTAAAGAGCTTGACAAAGGTACTAGACGAGTGAGGAGCCATCTCAGAGGGTTTAAGGACTATTGCATTACCTGCTGCTATGCAACAAGCTACTTATTCTATTGCTATCTTGTAAGGATAATTCCAAGCCCCAATAATCAAGGCCACCCCCAAAGGATCAGGAACTATATAGCTCTTACCAGGCCCGATAACCATTGTCGTCGAGACTCTTCTTATTTTTGCATATTCTTCCACGTTATTTATGAAGTGCTTTACTGCATCTAACATAATATTGTAATGTTAGAGCTAGAACTAAAACTCATCTTGGTACCCTAGGTCCTATAGAAGATAATGATAAGAAATTCAACCTTTTATATAGCCAGAAAGAATTCATGTTTGAGTTCCTAGATTCCGAACAACAGTTATCTCAGTTATTATTTTCTGAACTAAACGGACTTGGTTTTGTGGGTTTGAAAATTCGCTTTCAATTCTCTTAGGGTGGGCTCAATAATTGACTAATCGTATAGAATCATTAAATGTTAATTTATTTATTAATTTTCCAAGTTACGTGTTAAGAAGAAAAACCACTCCTAAACGAATAATCCGATTATGCAGAAGATGATGTTGTTATTCACCCTATGGAAAGGGTTTTTGTTAACCATCAAGATGCCAAATGCCTAGATGGGTCATAAAGTGCCTTCTATTACCATGAAGGCGATTCGGATGTGTTGATAATATATTTCTATATGGGAGGAATTTGCATTGAGGATGCATCTAAGTTTTAGTAATTTGGTGACCACGCATATATTGAGTCATGTGACTATAGAAAACAAACATTTTATGGCTCAACTAAGGATTTCCCAGAAAAATATAATAAACCTTAAGGAATGATGGGCTCCTCAAAATATTAAAATCCATACCTGAATAGGGCATCCAAAATATTTTTGATGTATTGTGATGGTTCATTATATTACAATTAAATGAATGAAGAGATCTTCTCAGCCATGGTTGATTAAGTTAAATTAAGGAAAAGAGTTATTTTGGCTGGAGCTGGTTCTGGAGGACACTACCTTATTAAATAAGCTAATAGATTTGCAGAAATATTGTAAAGTAAGGGCTATTAGGATGTGAAATTACTTTTGGATAGTATAATAGTGCACTTCATTGATGGGGACTTTAAAGATGCTTATTAAGAAGTGGCATCAAGACTAGGATTCTAATTGCCTGACATTGTTTCATTTGACCTATTGAAAGAGATTAATATTCCCACATTTTTCATTTAATCCTAATATGATTGGTGGCTCTATGAACTGATGTATGGGTTCGACTGCATCAAGAGAATAAATTTAGAAAAATGCACAGGAAAGGAAAAGAAATAAATAGATAACCTCAGAAATAAGGAGAGATTGGCTTTGACAAAGATAGTTAAGGAAAAGGAAAATTGGGGCCTTTGGAATATTGCATGTGTATGGCATGATTTCTTGATTTGGACAGAAGTTTGGAACAATGACAATCACAGAATAGATGGATTACATTTGGCTGATGCATTTTAAAAGTACTTTTCTAATTAAATAATTTAGGTGGTTTGATGAAACTGAGGAGAATCACATTCATGTTGATTTATTAGGGTGGCCATATAATAAGGAATGCTCAAATGTTCCAGATGCTAAATTTGATGAAACTCTTTCGAGACTAAAGGATTAATATGAAAGGGAGGAGAGATAGGCTGCAAGAGAAGAAGATTTATGATAATATATGATTAATAACCTCATCATTTTTATTTTCTGCAGAATTTGTTCACACACGAGTGATGCTAAATAAATATTATAAATTTTATTATTATGGAAGAAAGCATTTACAAAATTATTCCAGAGGAGAAGATAGTACCTAAAAAAGGAAAAATGTATAAGTCTTCACTTCCAGGATTTATTCCACCAACTGGGAGTACTTTTTGTTTAGGAAATACACCCCTTCCTGGAGTAAATATTATGTCATAATGTAGGTTACAAATGTAAGTGGAGCATATAGATAATAGAGATTTTATTAATCAGAAACTGGAGTGCTGGGAAAACCAAAAACAGGTAATATAAAAAATAAGTTAAGTTATATTATCTCCTATAAAATCTAATTTGATGGGTTCAGTCTCATTGGATCCATGGATAGAAAAAGGTTCTTTAGTTAGGAGTTAACTCGTTGAGGTTCAAAAGAAGATTAAATTGAAACCACTAATTCCAAAAGAGAGACCGGTGTTAGGGTTACAGAGCACAAAGAATTTTATTGCTTCTAATGCTATAGAAACAATATTATCAAGTATTTATTATTAATGAACAAGATCCTAAGACTGAAAAACCTAAGGAGGATTGGTTAAAGAAAGTTGGCTATGGATAAGTTCCATTATATATATCATAAATTAAAGAAGCTCTTTAGGAACAATATGAACAATAAGAATAAATGAGATAATCTTAAATTGATTTGGAAAATAATAAGAAGTATAAATACATTTATCAGATAATTGCTACCTGAAGAGGAAGTTTAGTAAATAAAGGAGGGATTAAAAATTAAGTGGAACTTAATTAATGAGAAATACTAAAAACTAACTCATATGCAAAAATATGATACGATTGGGTTAAAAAGAAGGAAAGAAACATATGAAGCCCAATTAAGTGAACTAGAAAAGGACATGGAGAAAATAAATAAAAAATTTGTTTTTGTAGAAACGACCAAATGAATTTATAAACAAAAAATTATAAAAAATATAAATTAAATGTCATTTTAACAAAGAGAGGAAGAACTTAAAAAGATGAATGAAGCTCTTGAAGAAAGAAGGCGAGCATTAAAAAATGATTATGTAAGTCTTAAATAAAATAATGATAGGATAATTACAAAGAGGAAACAAATCAAGAAGATTATGAAGACGATTATTAGGATTAAAATTAAGATTATGAGCAGAATGATGAAGAAGAAGAATTTGACGACTTATATGAGCAAAATAAAAGTGAAGAAGATGATGTACTATAATTTTCAGAGAAAAAAAAAGAAAACCCCAAATTTGAAAAATTATAATTTGAAGATAAACAATCTGATTTGTTAGAATTAGATATGCTTGTTGACGAATAAAGTATTAGTTTTCTATATCAAATTAGAGAAAATGATAAGAATTTAAAACTTAAAGATTGAGGCTTTAAGATAAGATTGTGAAGTGTACCAATAATAGAATAAAATGAAAGAAAATTTATTATCTGAAATAGAATAAAAGGGTAAGAACCTAGTTGACTAAACCAAAAAATATAATTAACAAGTTTAGTAATTGACTGAAAAAATTGAATTGTATAAATAAAATCAGAGTGAATTGTTGCAAAAATAAAAATTAATTGAAAAAGAAAACTCTTCTATCTAGAAGGAGATAGAAGCAATAAAGAAGGAATATAGAAAAATAGATTAGGAATCCAATAAGAAAGATATTAAAATTAACAGATTGATTGAGGATATCAATAGATAAAAACTTCAAAATTAATAGACTAAATTGTCATAAAACGATAAATTTAGCGATTTAAATTAGGGAATCGAATAAATTAAAAGAGATAATTCAAGAATTGAATCCTAGATATAAGAATCACTTCAAGGTTTAAAGAAATAATTAAGATTGATTGACGTTCTCAAAAAGCAAAGAATTCACATAATATCTGCAAGGATGTTCTAGTTTATTGAGAGTGATTTCAAAAAATCAATCGAAATAGGAGCTAAGATAAAATGAAACTTTTATATTTAATATTATTGTGCTGTATTATTAAAAATAATATCAACTATCCAAATTAATTTAATAAAATTGATAAAATAAAATAAATAAATCTTCCTTATTTTATATTATTTAAATAAAAAATATAAAATCTTTTCATCTTTACTCCTCATCCGATGAACTAGTATTAACATTCTCCTCAGCTTCCTCTATCAGCATATTCCACTTTAGTTCTCCGAACATACTTTGGAATTGTTGTTTTTTCAATATATCTTCCTCCTTAATTAGTTCTCCTCTAACTATTTTTTTCAAGAAGTCTCTTTCTTCAACTAAGATTTTCTTAACTAAAAGTTATTTTTATTTATATACTGTTTTCGAACATTTCCTTCTCTTTCGCATTAGCATCATATTCTGGTTTTTCTTCCTCTATAACTTCGATATGTTCTATCGGGTTCCATACCTTCTTGTCCTAGTAATCAACCTCATCTACTTTCAGTTTGTAAGTAGGACTTTAGTACTGTATTGGATCTTTAACATTTTCCTAGAGATCTTCTGGTATACTTTACTATAATATTATTTGAATCTTACATCAATTTATGTATTTAATGTTAAAGGTTTCTTATATTTGGAATTGAATTCGTTTTTATCCAACACTAATCCTAATTTAAAAACACACCTATTGGTGTTCTCATCATCATCACCTCTAACTTCCTCAACTTTTGGCAAACCCCTTGTTCCATGAGGACTCAAAGATTGTCGTCTCTTAAATATTATTTGCTTCTTCTATCTGGGAGTTCTAAATTCATAATTGTCATTTGGAATAATCAATTATGGGAATCGGGTTTGCTTTAGATCTATTTAATGATTGTACTTCAATATCTTCAAAATCGTCTATTTCCTCCTAAACTGACCCCAATCCAAATGATAGGGATCTCTTGACACTTCGTCTACTTTTTTTCTTTTTCTCATGGGATAAGTCTCCATAAAAGGCAGTTTCCAGTGACCCTCTTCTGCTACTTGAGGAGGATGATGAACTCAAACTTGAATGATTAGTAGATTTTAGTACCTTGTGCTGCTGGTGTAAATTTATGCGTCCATATTATAAAAGAAAATATTAAATATAATATTGAATTCGATTTTGCTTAAATATATTTCAGAAATCAATTCAATCCCAAAGGTTAATTTATTTATTTTATTCTATCATTATTACTGTGAAAATAGAGGCAACATTTTAGTTAAAGAGTTATTAAAAAAAATACTATCAAAATAACGAGTATTATTATTGTACTATCTATTTTGTCATTCTTATAAATTAAATGGGCATCAGAACATTCCATCAAAACTATTTATGGATTTAATGAAAAGGCTGGTTTATATTACCACTTTTTTTCATCTTTTTTATTTTCTTTATCATTCTCCCATCCTGCACAAAAATAATTCATTTCTAAATATGAAAAATACATGATAAGTCTTTATTATTCATAATTAATATCATCCTACGGAGTTGTCATAAACTAAAAATTAATTACTTATCCATCTAATCCTTCTTAGAACTTTTGCTAACTACTTTAATAAAGTTATTTGTAATCGTATTCATCATATTCACTGAAATGTAATTTCACTTCATTTAGTATTCCTAAAAAAATACAACTTGTTAAAAGGAATAGTGAAATTATATAATTAATTTTTATAAGCCTCTTTAACTAATCTTTTGAAGAAAAAAACTTGGTTCTTCTGCTAATAATAGCAACGAATTCAAACAAACCATTCATAGATGTCAAAATGCAAATTATAATTAGCATGATTAAATATGCCTGATTATCAGTTTATATTTCAGGAAAAGCTACATTGGTGAAAAACAGTCTTATTGATTTCATAGTGCAGTATATGCCTGATAGGATCAAAACTAAACTTGAATAATTTGATACGAATTCATTCAGGAATTTATATGGAAGGCACATTATTAATAATATAAACAATCAATTCTCATTGCTATTATAATATGCTGATAATCTATTAAGCAGCTTATTTCTAAAATCTGGTTCATTCTCGATCCTCTCAGTCGTAACTGGATGACAACAAAGACACATGGTCAATACTAGTGATACAACAAGTAGTATTGAAATGCTTAAGCTGACTGCTCCTAGAACAATACCATAATATTGCATCCATAGCGATACCTAAACGAAACAACCTCCAATTCTAGTATATTGATAGAGATTACGTTGATGGTGGTCCTCTATTAACATCGCTGAATAGATAGACTCCACTCGGATAACACCAGCCTGCACATTCGAATTTCAGTTCTGCCTGCTAAATTAAATCTGAATTCGAATCATAAGTGCTATCGTATTAAGAACAATCTGAAAATTAGGTTGCACCATCGGACTATTGTAAGAAATGAAATATACACTGATTTCTATTATCCCAAATATTTAAAAATAATTACTCGGCCAAGCCGTAGTTGATAGGATATTGCATGGACATCCTATAAATATAATACAATTATACCTACTCTGCAAAAATTAATCTATGATGTCTGTGTTAATTGATTCAATTGATTCGACCATTTCGCTTCTTCGCATTATTCTTTAATATTAATTATGTATTACCTAAAGTTGTTTCTGAAAAATCGTTGCTTATTATAAATCCAAATGTTGAAATTGTTAGGAATAGGGCCACACTTATTATTTATCCAATGTTGAATGAAGTTAGTAGACACACATTTTTGCATTAGTTGCCAATCAGCCCTAAAATCCCAAGGACCACTAGTCCTGCTCCACATATGTACAAACTAAATACTAAAGTGTCCTTGATTTACTAAGCTTTATATTATTCTACAAATTTACATGTCCTGTAGAATCAAAAAAGTTGACTTATTTGGTATTGCCCTATATGATTCCGGCGGATATTATTGCAAATATTCCTAATAGAATAGTAATGGTAGTAGTTGAGCCAACAATTGGTTTTAGATATTTAAGGGGAATGCACATATAAATTATAATATAAAAAAAAGTTAAAGAAAGGAAATAATTTAATACGAATATTATGTTGAGTTAAAGTTCTTATACGAAATCAACAGTTGAAAATGGGAACATAATAAAGATTAATGATTACATAGTAGTGCAACAGCTATACATCGGCAAAATTTACAATCTCTATTTAGGTATAATGTAATACGAACTAAGGCAGCAATTCACAAAAATGAAAGCTCTTAGGCTTACATCATACGGATAAAAAGGTAATATATAAAAAATACTTTAGGGTCACTAACAAAGAGACTAGCCACGAAATTTTCTTTCTCACTAAACTTAAAGGATGTAATGGAAATTATCATAATTTAGTAAATTGTGTTCCAAGATTATATGCATATGGAGAAGAGCAAATCAAATCAGTTCTATACGAGTACTAAGTTGTAGATCGTTTGGGTCCAAGCATAAAGCTCATATACAATTATTACAATAAGAATATCCCCAAGCCAGTATTATGTCTTTTGGCGATATAAATTGTATTTCACAATATTATTTAGTTGAATTGTTTAGAGTAAGTACACGCTTAATTTGTGGTACATAGAAACATAAGACCTAAGAAACTGCTTAATTCTATGAATGGTTAATATATAGCATTAAACGATTTCAAATATGCATCAAAGTATAAAAAATATATTGGATATTAAGAAAATTAGAATTATAAGATACAAAATAAATAGTTTTTAAATAAATACTCTTCACTTAACACTCATCTAGGATAAAGTATAATATTAAATCTTATTAAAGTACCTACTCCTAAAGATGATCTTGAATCTCTAGCTTACATCCTATTATAATACTCATTAGATGGCACCAAGGCAAGGTCTAAAAAAGTATATGGATTGAAAATAAATGAAGAATAAAATAAGTAGCTTAAATTAAAATAATTGGAAGTTCTAAAACTAACTGTAATACCTGAAAAAGAATTTAAAGATGCTCCTTTAGAGTTTGTGTAGTTCCTTAATTCAGTAAGAATGAGTAATATGTCGGATTACCCCACAGATTATGATAAATATAGATAGCTGTTCAAAAAAATCATCTTCTAGCATGGGCTGTTAGAGAAAGATATCCAACTTCCTTGGGTATAGAAAAATGTTATCCCCTCACAAATACAAATAAAAGAGGTTGGAAGGGAGGATGAGTTTGATGAAGATGAAGCCTATGATAACACTCTATAAAAATAAGAAACTCCTGTGTCAGCGAAGGTTAAGGAAGTTCAAACACAGTAATGCAAATTTATGCCCTTGCCGAGATAAAATAGAAAAAGGATTTCATATCTTTAAATTCCTAAATGAAAAGGCAAAACATTGAAATCTTTTATTTTTGTATATTTATTATATAAATATATATATCAAGAATCATCATCATTATCAGACTAATAATCTGATTCTTCATCAAAGTTTTCTTACATCAAACTTAAATTTATTGGTGGATTATATTAACTATCAACTTGTTTCTCTACCTATTCAACCTATTAAGTTGTCCATATTTTAACTTACAAATCATCACTAGCTGTAACTAATAAATTTGAATTCCCACTTACATAATTTACAGCCTTGTTATGGACCTGTAGCTTATGTTAGTTTCTATCATTAAACTTATCGAAAAAAGTAATTTTTCCATTTTCGCTTCCGCCAACTAAGTAATTTCCATAGCTAATAAAGTTTAGCTCCATTTTCTCCTCCATCTAATATACATATCTATGTAGTAATTAAAGTGTTCTTAAGTCCCATAAATGTATTTCTGGACTAATTTTACTAACAACTGTAATCAGTTATTATTTATCATCACTCAAAGAGATCGAAATGATTTTTTAATTTTCTTAGATAAAATTGATTTACTCATAATCTCTATGTTTATCTAAAAATTAAATTTAAGTTGAAACTGCGGATTAGATGATTACTATGTTTTACACTATAAGTATGTTTTTAATTGGTTTTAATTTGATTTTCCTATATTACTTACCATAACTCCATAACTCCAAGAAATGCCCTTGTCCTCCTGAATATAAGATTTCCTCATCAATAGCTATTGAAAGTATGGGAAAATCAGATTTTATTTAAAATACCTTTTATTTAGTATTCACATCAAATCCATAGATATTGCAATCATTAGAACAAGAATACAAGCTAAATACGTTATTATTAATACATTTTTTCCTCTTTGTCAAATATCAAACTATTTATATCTCCAGTATGGGCCTGGGGTATTACTAATTGTTCATCTGACTCTAAATTTAAAACATAAATGGTCTTTTATTTAGTCGCGCATCCAATAAATTTTCCGCTATCAGAAAATTTTGCTATCCAGATCTCATTATCAAATCCTTTGTAGACTACAGAGCAATACTAAGGAAGAGGCTGTTGATTAAAATTGTTTTGCTTCAGAACATCTAATTAACTTGTTTAGTTATTGAATTTTAGCTAGTGTAGTAGTAATGAGTCTTAGATATATTTATCAATTTATGTCTTCTATTCGAATTGATTAAATTCAATATAATTATAGCACATTTAGTATAAATTAATCCTCATGCATTAGAAATCAGGTTGCGCATTAGCAAATATTGATCTTGTCTTTATATATAATACCTTGATATGTTATTAATCTCTATTTCTGATAGTTCTAAGCCTCTCAATAATGTCAATCCCTCATCAAGATTCTCTGATAAAATCTGTTCTATTGCCATTTGTTTCTTAATTTAGCTTATTAAAGTTATATCTTGAGTCAAAGCAATCAATTGATTCCATTCTCCATTAATAAAGAGGTTTTTATTTTTAAAGATTATATTTTATTCAAGCGAGGCTTCTTCCATCAATTATTTTGCTATTTCATGGTACCCAAGCATTTCTAATTCCTATATTATTGATCTAGTTAATTATGCTTTATTGATTTCTTAGGCTTCTTAAGCCATATTATCTAATAATTACATAATATATAATATTAATTTGAGAGTTCGAAAATATATAAGATTATCTCCAAGGACTATAATATATAGGACAATAGAATGCTTTAAGCTAACCCCTTACATTTAAAAATCTTAAATATAATATAATGATGATGATCAGATTTTTATTCATTTTATAAAAAAATTTCTTAAGCATATATCAATATCACATTCATACAATTTTAACGGTCCCTAAAGGTAAATGGTAAACCATATATAGGATAAAGAGTATCAATATAATCAAGGAAAACAAAGTTGCTTTCGCCCAAAATTCTGGGTTCAATTCTTCAATTAGTGGATTTACATATGGTTATCTATTATTTAAGCTCACTCTTTTTTAATCTTGAATAGGATTGTTCATCAGTTTTTATTATTAAAAAAATAAATATTTATTTATGTGATAAATTATCATAGATTCTTCTCTAAATAAGAATGTTTATATATTATAATTGAACATTAAGAAATCTTCTGTAATTAATAGAATTAAATAGCGACATATGCAGATTATTTTAAGTTATCTTTCGTTATTTATTTATCATATTTGATTATCATCTCCATCTCATTTCTATATATGTATTTCCATGTATTAACCTTAGTTTTGTAAGCGAAATATATATTCTTCCTTAATTAAAGTTATAAGATTGTGTGTTATCAATTTAAATTAAAGATAAACTCTAATAAATATAATTTTTATGGATAGGAAAATATAGGAATACTTTAAACTGGCTCCGTATGACAATCACAGAATTAAAGATATAATCAATTTATCTGTCCTCTTATACATTTTTGTTGACATCATTGTAAGTCTAGTAATTATAGCAAGTGATGATTCAAGTGATAAGAAAATTAAACTTCTATACAGAATATTAGTAAATAATCATAAATAACTAGATTGAAATATTTGGGTTGATAATTATACATATAATTGCTAAAAAGTTAAGGGATAGCAGATATCTAGATCTTATTTAGTTTATTAAATACTCCCTAATTATAATAGCATGGACTGAAACATAAGATACAAGCTTAGTATCTGTTCAAGAATACATAATAATTACAATAGTATTTGTAGAATTGGTTTAAGCTAAGTTTGTTTAAACTTTTATAATTATTTTTTCAATTAGTTATGGCCTATTTAGGTATATTTTTATTAAATTAGACTTGGGTTTTTGTTTGAAACAACAATCGACATACTAAATATAGTAAGATTCGTAATGTTGCATTTTATTTTATAGTACTTACAATATAAACTGCAAAACTCAACATCCAATCACTAAAAGCGACCATCAAATATCTCGTTGATAGAAATGGGATAAAAAAGCTATACACCGATACCTGTAAATAAATAATAATAGAAAAGATCTAACTAATAGATATATTTTGAAAACATTAATCCTAATTTATTATGTTAAAGTTAAATAGAGAGTGACAGGTAAAATTAATAAAACTTTTTGTATGAAGACTTGCTTTTAAAAAATTCATAATGTGGCATATACATTATCGAGAGTGTTCAAGAAATCACTAGAATAATTAATAATAATTTAGGACACATAATCATAAAAAATGACATCTTTAGTTAAGAATTCATAAACACTTGGCTCATTGATTTTCAGACAGATTAACTGTAGAGATAAATAACAATAAGTCCAAAATTTAATAGGAGCAAAGATATCCAAGATTTCTTATCATTTATCCAAACTTTAAATTATGAAAAGTAACAAATAGCAAAATAGGAAGATGACGAAACATCTGATTTCAGAATGAGAGAGATCCAATTATATTCCTCAAATATGTAAATCAAAACTCTAATTGATCATTTTATCGCCTTTCTGACAGTGAAGGACAAAGTTCAACATAATAAAGATTTAGTTGATTTTTCATTAAAGATCTATGGAAAAATGGGTAATATTAAAGATTTATATTAGACAGCTTCTATTTTTCGATGAATCTTACGCCATTATATTACAATAACAGAATATAGTTAGCCCTGTTTATTTATGATCTTACTGAAGAGCCATTCTTGAAAAAAATCAGCTAAAATCAAAAGCAAGTTGAAAACTAAATAACAGACATATCAAGTTAGATCAAGCATTCTCTTAACTGCACAATATCGATGATAGAACTTGCGTTGGTATTATATCAATTAATATATTAGAAATCTGTGACTAGTTAAATTGCGGATCAATTCCTTTATCCTGCCTTATCAAGTTGCAAGCTCCTACTTAGTTAAGCAAATGATATTGTCGACTTCATATAGGTGAGGAGAAATGGGAAGTTAAACCATAATTACTTAGATAT